>WOFM01000368.1:0-200403 GCA_011428145.1 Ericerus pela | reverse complement strand
GAATTTGGTTCAAAAAGATCGAGTTTGCCCAAGTTTGCCACGAAGACGTTTTTCAGTTTCATCTTTTAATGTATAATAAAAGATGGGCCAATACTAATACAGAAATTAATAAAATCCTGCCTTCATTGTAGTGTAGTATATATGCATTCATGCAATACTTTCACAAAATCGTGTTTTTTCAGCCCCTAAAATAGATATTGGAACAATTTTTATTTAAAACTTATTTCACTATCACATCCATCTATGAAAACCACTTGCGGCATAAGTGCATTATCCTAGGCCTCGCCATCATCAAATGCTCAAATATATGGAAACGTTTGTGCTTTCGTTTTTGTTGTACATGCAAGATGCAACCATAAAATACACTCACCTACAAAATCACTTTTTCTCAGCGCCTAAAGCTGGCACCATATATTATGAACAGTTTGGTTTTTTAACCTGTACCACCATATGCCCATCAAAAATTATTCAAACAAAAGTGAAACTTTTCAAAATGAAACCTTCATTCATTTGTAACATCATCAATACTTTTAAGCTTGATGACAGCTTTTGGGGTAATCGCTTTGAAAATTAAACTACCTAAAAAATCCTGGAAAATAAAACTTTCTGATGCAAAAATGAAACTTAAAACTTCGTTTCTTCCATATGTGATATCATTAAGGGCCAATTGTACAACTTTTAACTGAGAGATAAACTAGGTTTAAGTGATAAGACGGTTGGTAAAATAAAATTATACGCTTCTTATCCACAATTTAACTGTTTGGCAGAACCAGCACTACAACTTTTAAGCTTAACTGTAGCCTTCAGAGAAGAGCTTTCAAAATCAAATTTCCCTAAACACTCTGAAAATAAAACTTTTCAAAGTTAAATCTTGATTCGTTCAAATGAGACATCATCAAAATATTTTCCCGGTAAAAATTCAAAAGTAAAATACATAACTTACCTAATAATTGTTATTTTTTAATAAAACCTAGGTAAATTATGAAAATATTATACATTCCACTTATTTTAATTTGAAAAAATAATGCTTCCACCATCCAAAGGTATTTTCCAGTGATGCATAATATCGATACTTTTGATGTGTAAACATCTTAGCGCTTGGGCTATGGTAGGGACTAAATGAGAATTACAATCGTCAGAATGGCATAACTCGTAAGTCTTACAATTGTAACTCTCATTTGTATGTGTTACATGATGTGTAGGTGTAAGATCATGTGGGTGCACAACACGTACGCTCACAACCACACTATTATGTTTACACATCAATCCTTCATTAACATAGCCCCAACAGAACTCGAGTCTTTTTTCCAATTGATAGTTTATCAATAGTATCGATTGTTTATGCATCATTAGCCATAACAAACAGCTGAATTCATATTTAGTGACGGATAATAATCAATTTTTTTTCAATTGATAGTTTATCCATCGCTTATTTTTTCCTAGCCTCACATCTGATAATGAATTCAAATAAATAGTAAGTTTAGTTTCTTTCAGTGTACCAAAAGCAGCTTCATCTAAACTTTTAACACACACGCGTTTCATGTCCTGTTCTACAATATTTATTTGACACAATAATCGCACCCAAGTAATACAACCCTTAATTAACAAAGCACCCCTTTGCGAGACATTTTGCTCCTGAATTATCTCTGGTTATTAATTTAAATTAGACTACCTACATACATATAGGCCTAGAACTGCGGGCTGAAGAGTTGTCTTTCATTTTATGTTTCTACAAAATGGATTTTTTTTTGTTTTTTGTTTTTTAATGATGTTTAATTACTTTTTTTTTTGTTTTGTTTTTGCAGGAATGCGTAATCGGATGCGAATTTTCTGGACGTGACAATAAGGGTAAAAGGTACATGGGGATGTACCCCGCCGGTGCTATATCCACCGTAATATTAGCGTCGAAATTATTTGTATGGGAAATACCGGAAAACTGGTCGTTAGAGGACGCAGCCACTGTGCCTGTTGTATATTTAACTGTAAGGTCTTACCCCCTCACCTTAAAACACTGTCTACTTCACTCCCCCAAAGCTTCTGTTTACCACATTCGCTCTCTAGCTGCGGCTTTCTATACTTTCTCGAGTCATTTTTCACATACCAACCCAAGGCCTTTTTCGTTCCCCGACGACATTTTACTCTATTTTAAATTTTTCGTTCTTTTCCTAATGGATGTGCGGGTCGTTTAGGTTATATCGGCATTTTTTGTACATGGAAATTTAAAACGAGGAGAAAGCGTTTTAATTCATTCGGGAACCGGTGGTGTGGGTCAGGCAGCTATTAATATCGCTTTACACTACGAATGCACTATTTTCACAACAGTTGGGACACCAGAAAAACGAGAATTTATTAAAAGTCAATTTCCACAGGTTAGTGAACTGAAAGTGTGATTTTTTTTTATTTTTATCTATTTAAAGAAAAATAACGTAAAAAATAATAAATTTCATTAAAAAAAAAAAAAAAAAGACTGCGTTAATTTGAATGAGTAGCTCTTATTGGTTGATATGCCCAAATTTAAGACTGTAATTTTTTCAGACTTTAAATTCTCATTTTATTCAACTGCACCATTCTAATTATTTCATTTTCAAATATGAACAGCTTAGAACATTCTCCGGATGGTTAGGAACATTTTGAGCCTACTTTCATTAAAATCTATAAAAGAAGACCCCTGTCCTGAGCGAGCGGACGAAATTCCTCGGAGATGGGTATATCAAACATATAACCTTCTCCGTACGCAGTAGGTAAAAAGAAATATGAAAATTAACTCTTATACAGGATGTCCTGGGAGTCAACTGATAAACCTTGGCAGTTGGCAGTACCTGATATTGTGTTGGGACTACTATAATCCTCCACACCACACCTTATACATTTAACATACTTATCATATATTATTTCTTTCTCGTATTTATATTTCTTGTCCCCGGCTACACTGATTGAGATGACGCACTTTCATACCATGTGCTTCAGGGACTTGCTATTTGCCCTGCGTCTCGATCCTTGTGAATGAGTCAGCACAGTGAATCGAATGAATCGAATCCGGGACATCGACTAAATAAGATTTGTGACTTATGTGTGAACTGCTACCAATTTTGGTGTGGTTTTTCCAAACGGTACCTCTATGTAGTCTATTGTTATTTTGATTTTGAAAGACGTAATGATTTTAAACTGTGTAATTTTAGGTCAACAGTTGCAAATATTTTAATGCAATCATCAGATATGATCTATTACTAACTTTTTAGCACCAAATTTTCTACTTTTTGAAAACCTACTTTTTGTAACAGAGATGCTTCTGTGTTAGATTTTTAATGTGTAAACATCTTAGCACTCCGCGTCTACCGTAGGGGCTAAATAAGTATTACGATCATCAGATTTGCCTAATTGTAACTCTTACAATCGTAACTCTCATTTGTGTGTGTTATATGATGCGTAGTTGTGTGATTGTGTGTGTGTGCAATGCATTGCGCATGCACACAACCACACTATTTTATGTTTACTCGTAAGTTCTTCATGAGTATGCCCCAGTGGAACTCACACCTTTTTTTCTTAAACCTATGATGATGACATAAAATCCAGACATTCATACTCAAATTTGAATCTTAAAAAGTTTACTGGTGAAGGGGAGTGTGCAATATTTCCTTGCCGCAGTGAAAAACAAAATCCTAGTTTTTGATGAGTTAGGATGCGAGAGCTTCAGTATTATTTGACAGGATGGAATAATTGAAAAAAAAAAAAGGTTTATAATATTAGCTCCTACACTTGGTTGATCGTAAAAATTAAAATAGAGAAATGGCATCAGTTCCAAAATTAGGAAGAAGTGAGTAGGTTACATCAATCACCAGACTTTAAGGTTGTGAAATATTGGCTGTGTAGCCTTTATTGGTAGGTTGAAAGCAGAGAAGTAAGAATCTGATGGAAAGGTTGATTGTGAACAAATGATAAAGTATTTACCCTGTGGAAGTAAAAACTATTTTGAATGACGCACTTATTGTGTAGCATAATGTAGGTTCTAGAAAAATGGAACGGAAAGATGTTAGTGGCAATTTAGAAAGAAATAGGATAAATATTCCATTATTGTACGCTCATTTGGCTGAAATATTAACTTTTACCATGTCCAATATGACAGTACCTATGCCTTGGAACTCTTGTTTTGAAAAAAAAAAGGTAAAAAATTTGGGGATTTGTAACTGAATGAAGCTTTATCAATGGACAAACAAAATCACATTGAAAAACTGATAGAGGTGCAAAAATTTTGAATATTTTTCCCATAAGCATTAATATGCTTTATCTCTAGTTTTCCTGTGTTTTACCAACAAAATTTTAAGTTTACAATGAGATGGAAATATTCCAACACGACTCCCACAGCGTTTGTAAGTTTTATTGCTACAAGCCCTGAAGCACCACTCCGTGGCACTTTGTCTTGTATCAGCCATGGATTTTTGCTGGCATACATATATGTACATTTATTATAGTGATAGGTAACACTATAGAATTTGTTGTTTTAGCTGAAAGCAACGAACTTTTTTTTCATATCTATGTGTGGCTGTGTGAGTATTGGCACATGTGCATCAAATATGAGGTAATAATTGGCAAAATAATATTGGGGAAATAATTTTATGAAATAATTAACAGCTTGTACATTTATTATAGTGATGGATTTTAACAATTTTATCATTTAACAATGGATATGTAATCAAATACTCATTATATCAGTCATTTATCAGAAGGAAAATGGGTATAGAAAAAATATCGATACGAAAAAATATCAATATTTTGCACCACTAGAAACTGAAAAAATTATAATACAAGTACCTACTTCACGAGGCAAAACTAGCAGTCAGTTTACTTAATTAATATAGTATGCTATACTGGGGAGAAGAATTGCAGATCTGTTTCTGGATCCCTTTGCCAAAACCACACCAAGTACATATAGGTATCTTCCGTTTTTTTTTTTTTTTTCAGATACAAGATAATCATATAGGCAATTCCAGGGACACTACATTTGAATATTTGGTAATGAAAGAAACAAAAGGCGTGGGAGTAAATTTAGTGTTAAACTCTCTCGCTGAAGACAAATTACAAGCCTCCGTTCGTTGTTTAGCCAAAGGCGGTCGTTTTTTAGAAATTGGAAAACTAGATCTTCTAAAAGATAATAATATTGGTAAGCATCAATAAATCACCATAAATATTTCATATTTTGTAATACCTAGACCAATCAGTTTAAAAAACCTCACTGGCTCTCTCTCTCAATCCCTCATACTCATAAGCACCAACTTACGGACACATGAAGGACAACTGCATCACAGAAGTTATTCTCCCAATCTTAAAATTATTTTTGCACTCTAATTAACAGTTTCCATTCCAATCATTTACTAATTAAAATTACAAAATTTAGCAAACAATGAAAAAAAGAATTCTGCACATATGCTCATACCTATTTTTTATGACACGGTCGTCTGTGCATGGAATTTTGTTTAAAACTTACACAGAATATTTGTCAGGAATATTTTTGAGTAATATGATAGGAAAGAGCGGATGCACAGCAAAATCCGTTTGGCACAATGACCTCAAGGACTGGCTTTGGCCTCTTTTTTTTTAATCATAAGTATGACAAAAGATCCAAAAAAAAATGGAAAAAGATCCCACCCAGCATTCCAATACACAAAAATATCAAAGTTGACTTAAAAACAATTCAAAAAATAATTGTCTGACTGCAGATTTGAACCAATAACTCGAGCATGCCAACCCCTACTTAACTACTGAACCACTGCAGCAGTTATTAATTATGGTTTGTCACAGACATACAATCACTTCTCATTTGTGTTTTAATCTCACAGTTTATGATATCATTGTACCAAACAAATTTTGCTGTCCATCCGCTTTCCTTACGATAGGCCTTAATTAAAAATAGTTAACTAACCATTTGTAGAAATAAATTTACACCTGCAAACCAGCCTCAGCTGGAATTATAATTGTATTAATAACTCAGAAACTAAAAGTAAGACTCGTTACTACCAGGTATGAGTGTGAAGGTGATAAGAGATGAACCGCCATTTTATATTATTCTTGTTATGATGTATTGAATACATATATATACCAATATACACATGTATGTGTGTGTGTGTGTGTGTGTGGAGGGGGATAAACACATATCTACTAATAAATGATAATTCTATTATAAATAATGTAAACTGAATGTAAACAAGAGTAACACAAAATTGCCACTCATCTCTTATTATTCTCATGCACATACTTGCTAGTAAAGAACCTTACAGAAAGCTCTGGGGTAACTTTCACCATGATGATTCATTGGGCTTCATTTTTTCTAAATAATCAAATTAAAAAATAATATGTAATTGATTCAGGCTAAAGTTGGGGTCAGTATTATCAAGCAAAAAATATTCTTAATACTTTTTAAAAAAATGTTCATTATCAAATTTACAATACATTTACCTGACTATTGTTTGTTGAAAAATATCTGTGACATAGTTTATTTAAAGTTTTTCTTCTTGGTTTACTGGACAGTGTTGAAATGGAACTTCAAAAAATTTTCACCTCATTCTTTCGTTTCTATCAAAAGAGTTAGCTATTTATTCAGTTACGATATTTTTTTAAACTTGGCTTAAGCAATTTTTGAATAATAAAAAATGCATAATGTAATACACAAAATGATTGCAACATGATGAAACTTTTGGGAACATTAACCTTACATTCTATAATAATTTTTAGACATTTAATTATTTATTCAAAAAACAAATAAAAGTAGTTTACATCAAACTTCAATCGAATTTTCAGAAAACTAGTAGCATGCCCAGGAATGGCAATGTAATAAAAACTTTTTACCATCGATTAATAGACGGTAAAAAATAAAAACTATCGATAGTTTTTGATGAACCAATTTTTATACGCTTTTATTCTACTAGCTTAATTGTTGAATTACACCGGATGACCAATCTCAGCGCTGCTTTCACATGTTGCGACACACATACACATACACTTATATCCATTTTTATCAGCTGTTTTTTCAATTTTTGTTTGTTTCTGTCTTGGAAAAAAAAAAGAGAAATTTTATTTTCTCTTTCGCCTTTATTTTCTTCTTCAAATTATAAAAGCGTATTTTTTAAAAACTCGTTTTTAACCTAACTTATTTCTTATTAAGCTGAAAAAAGGGTCTAAATCTAACAAATTTTTTTAACAAACTCTAAAAACAGTCTAATTTTGTAAATTAAGGCCTAAATGAAGGTTTTAACAAAAACTATTGGTATAAATAGTTCATCAACATACTTTGGACTATCGATAGTTCAATAGTTTTCTAAAAACTATCGATAGTTTGATAGTTTCATTGTCCTTCTATTGCCAATCAATAAATATGTTATAACCTAACCTACAAAAAAGTAAATTCCAAAATTTAACTTAATACTGATGAAACATTGTAATCAGCAACCCTTTCAAAACAATCCTCATAACATCAGGAAAATACCAAAGACATACAGCCAAAGAGATCTCCAACGAGTTGATCAAAAATATATCAAAGATGAATGATTTCTAATCAGGATATTTGTTACTGCGCATGCATCATGTGGCTCTAATGACACAAAAATAGACATCCTCAAAAAATTCAATGATAAATTTCATGAAATGTGCACAGCTTTAGGTATTTTGCAGAATATAAAATTGTGAAAGCTCTGTTTTCGCGTGTATAGGGCATTGGACAACTCTTCAGCTGTATGTTTCAGGAAAAACATATATATCTTAAAGATTGCCACGTTTTGTAAGAAATTCTGGCATTACCTCATCCCTCGGTGAATGATATCTGGGGAACTGGTTCAGTAAAATAAACGTATCTTTGTGCATTTCTTTTTGTAGAAAAAAATTTAATCTTAATTAAATACCTGCATCTAGCCTCTTACCAGTTCATTATTATTATTTTTCGGTCCGACTTCAAGATATATTTTCTGAAATTCCACTTCCAGATGATCTCATATTTCATATTATCATTTCAGTCAATAATTATACACAATCCGAATAGAATTTCAGCGATATCTCGAAAACCAAACATACAATTTTAGTCAAATTTTCAAATTCTTTAGCTACCTAACATAAGTCAAAGTCCGAGCAAAATGTATTTTAATTCATCTAGTTGAAAAATTACAGCAATATCACCAAAACTACATGTGCAATTTTAACAAAAATTTTACAGAATCTTAAGCAAATATGTGTCGATGTCACCGCCAAATTTCAACTCTCTACAAATAACAGTTTTCTTAAAATTCTTCTCCATAACTTCAAATTCCCTAAAATTTATTCACAATTTCCTACCTACAAGACTTTCATAGAAAAACACTAGAATCTCAGAACCATGTTTTTATCTGTTACACTCGATGAAAATCGTGATAAATTTAGTTCCTGGAAAAGTGAATAATTATAATCATAAAATTGTTACACATTAAAAATGAAATAAAAAATTTGATGAAAATCGTGAATAATATATCTAATTTTTGGTCATCTTTTCAAATGTAATTTCTAATTAATTATTCTGAAGTCTTGACTAAAAAATACAACTGAGAACTGAGTAAAAAAAGACATAACGAAACAATCAAAAATAAGTTGAGAAGAATTCATTTTATTCAATCATTTGCCATCATCATTCGCGTAGGGATGAGGTAACCAAAGAATTCCCTATAAAACGTGATATCACTTAAAAATTAATCAAAAATTTTTGTTTAACTTTTTTATTATATGCGCACTGCGTACGTAGCCGATACCTGTTGTATTTGACAGCCCTGTTAATCTTGATAAACATTAGGAAAAAACTCATATTTCTCAAAAATCAATCGAAGTTTATTTTTTGTTATTTTCACGCTCACGAAATACTGAGAAATATTAAATTTTGTTGAGAATACATTCAAACTGTCGACTGTAAACGAATAAAATATTAAATAAAAAAGCTAACTGAAATGTAAAGTTCACGAAAATGGTTTCCCATTCATAATTTTGCGACTTTATACGTGCGAACTCATTAAAGACGTAGATATGCTCAGATTTTCACTTTCCCTCAACTTTTTTCAACACCCGAAACTGTATGTGCAGAGGCGGAAAAAAATGGGATCGATATAACACTTCAAAAGGGGAAAAATAATCGAAAAACAATGAAAACATTTTGAATTATGTAAATTCATTCCATAATGTACACACAATGAGTACAGATTATTTTCTCGGCGACTTATACAGATACTATATCTGTATTTGTAGTTACATTATACGTACAGGTATATATGCATATTTTTTGTACCTCAAATTTATAGGCATGCAAATATTTTTACGAGGCATCAGTTTCCACGGCATTTTATTAGATTACCTACACGAAGAAGAGAAAACAAAGCAAAATGCGATTTTACAACGTTTTCAACATGAGCTGACTATCGGTTCGATTAAGCCAATTGTGAGAAATGTTTTCACCGATGGTGAAATAGAGGAGGCATTCAGGTAAATTAAATAAAACGTCACTTGTCTACCAACGTCTCATTTTGTGACCCAACATTCTTCATATTTGCCAGTTTAATTGAAAAAGTAAAATTAAAACGCAATGGAATAACTTACAAGGTGTTTCACGAAACGTAACACTTGACATAGGTAATACTAGAAATGAACTACCTACCTACCTGCGTAAGAAAGATATTTTACGTTTTCAGTACGTATGCGCATAAAGTTGCAATTGCAAATTAATGAGAAATTTGCCATTTTTTAATTTGTCATTTATTTCAAAAACTAATGATGACAGAAAACTCCCCCTATTTTTTAACAACAAATTCATTTCCACCATCAGATTTAATCACGAGATAACGGCGAGAGAAAATACAAGAATAAAACTGTATATAGGGATGTATATATGTACATACATACAAAGTGCTTTCTGCATAATATTTCATTACCACCTGACATTAAAGGTAACTCGCATAAGTAGGTATATAATTTTAGTCATCTAAGATTTCTAACTGGAGCACCCTCCATATAGTTTTATATATATGTATACAACAGTCAAAGATTAAACACTATCAGTAGATAGTACTTCACGAGACGAGTGAAAAATGTTATGTCAACTAATGATCTATATTCCATATTGAAGGAAAGTTTCCAATTTCAAGGTTCGCTAGAGTTCAGCAATTAATTTCTGGCGTTACGCGCTTATTCCTACGAAAGAAATGCTATGCAACTTTATGTACACAAATACACTAAACGCAGAATATTTCTTTTTCGTAGGTATTTTATTACTTATTCCATCAAGTTTATGTATAAATTACTCATCACCTACGTATAAGAAACACCCTGCATGTGAAATTGAAAATTTAGCCGAATGATCAAAGCAAAAAGTATTAGATGAAATGAAGGTTTAGAAAATGGATAGAAGCAAAACGTTGCATTAAAATAGTCAATGACATAATAATATTTGAAAGGAGTCTAGGACTGCGAATAGACAATTGTAAAGATCTCTTATTTCATTGATTAATTTTTTTGTAAACAATTAAAATATTTTCTCAACATTCTTACCTAAGCAGATAAAACATGCATTCGCTAACTGCCAAAATATTCTTCAGCTTCCCATTGGTTAAATCCGTAACACCTCGTTTGCAATTATTCAGAATAATGTATAGTTTTACGCGTATTACATAGTTTTAGTTTTACTTTTTTTCAGATTCATGGGAACCGGAAAACACATTGGTAAAGTTTTAATTAAAATTCGACCAGAAGAAACAGATTTAGCGACACGTCCTACAGTAATTTTAAAAGAAGCTATACCACGCTTCTTCTGCTTTCGAGAAAAAGTTTACATAATTTGTGGTTAGTATTTGAATATAATCTGGAATCAAAGATTACAATATGGACAACAACAGCATGTTAAAAAACATAGTCAATTGTAGGACTAATTTACCGCATTTCGTCGGAGACACTTTTTTTCTTAATTATTTCCCTACTTTTCCCGAATAATTTTCATGCATCCAAATAAGTAGAATTCACGGTTCCCACCCATTTTCCCTAATCTATTTTCCATAAGTATAATTTTCCCTAACAGACATTTTCCCTAATACCGAAATGTCTAATGTATTATTTCCCTAACAAAATTCTATTCTGGAATTGGTTTTTTTAAATATATATTTACATTATATGCAATAGCACAAACATACCTATTCTAAGTCTTTGCCATCATTTTTATACTTGTCAGTTGAGCATACATCATGTAGTAACATATTACTCCACCTATCTGTCAGTATAAACATTGAATCAATATGTCAAAAAAACTGGTTAGTAACAAGCAATACTGAAAATACATTTAAATTACCTCGAAACTTATCGTATATGTGAAAATGCAAATAAAATTCACAGGTGAGGGTCTAATAAAAGAAACTGTCTTGAAGTTAGAATTCAACATCCCAAAAAAGTTTGGATCAATAGGTAGATAAGTTGCACAAAATCTAAAATTAATCGAATTTTGTTAATATATTTAAAGTATTACCTTTGAGGGTTGTAAAAGAAAAACTTGAAATTTGAATTTAATACTACCATGATACTAAAAACATCGATGTATGTACCTATAACAAGACAAATAAGACAAAACTGGACAATTCTCTCAATTTAAAAAGCACAAAATTATCGATACAGAAATTATTTACCTAAACGAACGCATTAATTATTAGTATACCCACACTTGAAGATGGAACTTGAAGAATACGAATATAATTCCATTTTAACCCCCAAGAAAAACCATTAAAAGTTCCAATAAAATAGTTTCTTAAAAATGTAAAACTCAGGCCACAAAATACAAAACAAAAAAACACAAAACATCGAATTGAAATTTATTTAATAATTAAGCCTTTCTGGAATCCTAAAATGCATAAGAAAAAGCCCTATGAAATTAGCAAATATTTCAAACTGCCAATTAAAATCAGTTACATAACGTGGGTGTAAAATTTATGAAAAAAGTCACAAAGCAAAAGAAAAACAATGAAAATTTTCTGATTAAAATCTTTGGTTTCATCAAATATGGTTTTCCTTTAGACTATACATATATATAGTTCTGGTCCAGTAAAAAACAATAATTTCAGGTCAGACATGTCGGCGTTAAATAGGCAATCATTATATTCTGCATGATGTACTTTAAACTACATTTATGACGCTATCCTTGTGAATTTAAGGGATAACCCTTATTAAATGTATTCTAAATCGGTGAAATCAAGCAAAACATTGAAAGTACACCAAGTACCCAAAAATTGCCTACTTTTGTACCACCATGTCTTGACATTACAAATTAAGTTGGCTTTAGGAAGCTTTACCGGTCCATTACCATAGTCAAAAAGTTTTTCACAGTTTTTGAACAATTACCCAAGTCATAAACTTAAAAATAGGTATCGTAGAATTTTATGAAAATGGGAGTAGTTAAGACTGGAATTAAGAAGAATCTTTGGGCTATATTCACAAATGTCACTTTAATCTCCATTTACTTAAACTTCACTTTAAAACAGCTTTTCACACAATTTTATATTCAAGAATGTGGTAACGCTGTATTTTCTTATGGTATATTTCACACCTAAATACAATGTTATTACATTCTTTGATACAAAATTGCATTGTAAGTTGTTTTAAAGTGAGGTTTAAGTAAAGGGTGGTTAAAGTGACATTTGTGAATATGGGTATCTGAAGGAATGTGAAAGTAACACAAATCCCATCCCACGATCTTTTTGAAATACAGTAGGCGCCATTTAATTTGTCGCCTGTTAAAAGGGTTTTTTGGATAAAGTAGCAAAATTTACCAGAACAAAACAAAAGGGCCATTCCTATATGTTTTTCACCAGATAATCCAAAAAAAATTTTTCATTTAATCAGGTGAAATAAAAAAAGAGAAAAATAAGCACAAGTCATGTTGACTTTTGCATTATAAAGAGTGTTCTGTTGTAATTGGGCGATTTACTCAAAAGAAAAAAAATTTACCCAATTTGCATTTCTTGCACAGTCGAGGATACATTGGAAATGAAGTTTCTTATTTAATTTTCATTTTGTGAAATAAACATGCCTTATCATTTTTAAGTAGATTTTCTGTTGAAAATCTACTTATCAATTTTTAAGTTGTGGAACAATCTGGAGGTGGGGGTAGGCACGTTTTTTATTTTATTGCTCAAAGAAAATTCTAGCTCTTATAACTCTAATTCATATGAATAAGCCAATTTCTTGTTACAACAGTGCAGGTCGCATTTTTATCCGATACTCTTGAAATTTTGAACAAACATCAATACCAACCTTGAACCTGACCTATTGAATTTGTTGCAGATCGGCCATACTGTACTTCCAGTATGGCTATTTTCGTTTTTGTTTTGGCTATAAAATTTTCAATTTTGAACTAATAGCTACGAAATTTAAAATAAATATTCACTATGATTTATTATAACTTGCTATAAATTTTAGTGCTAATTGAATGGTACAACTGGTAAAACTATTTCCATTTTTATTTTGGCTATAAAATGCCTAATTTTGAATCAATAGGAATGTAATTCTGAACAAATATTTAGTATAATATATTAATAACTTTTTAGTGACTAACTAATTTTATTTTTGAAAATCTACTTTTTCTAACCAAGCTGCTACTGCGTCAGAGTTTTTATATTAGGGTAACATTGCTAAATTTGTTAAGTCCGTGAAACAACAAATTTGGTTTTGTGCTAGTGTGCGTATGTTGAATCATAAATACAATTAATTACACGTGCACACTACCAAAACCATCATAGTTTTTTAGTTTTGTTTACATTTTTCCCTTTTCATTGCACATGACGTCATGTTTTTACTATGTACCTCAGTTTAAACATTTCCAATGTTACAAAACAGTTGATATAATTTATTACATTATTTCGTTAAACTGTGGATTAAAAAACTAAACAAAAAGGAAATCTAATCTTTTCCATAGCATTACCTCGGAAACAAACTCGAATCACCGATTTTTTTCAAAATAAAGATTAGATCTCTAATTTATTGTATTTTTTAATATACAATTATTTAACAAAATATGATAAATTATATAGAATTTTTTTTCTTTTTTTTCCTAATGGTTATTACATTTTTTGGTTAATCCATTCCAATCAGGCTGGGACTGATTGAAGATTAAGTGGCGAGTACTATATTATAAATTAGGTTAAGTTTTTTCCGGGTGTCCCAGGAGTTTACTGCCTAACTTCGGTTGTTGATGGTGTAGTAGGTACAGTCATGACACAACAAATAACAAAATACCTATGTAAAAAGGATACTATACATTGTTTGTACACATGTACATGAAGTTGCATAGTATTTTTTAGTAGGAATAAGTTTAAAACATTTGGAATCGATTTTCAAACTTTAGTGACACGTAGGTATTGTAGGGCTGAGAAAATACTACTAATGCACTTATATATTAATGTGTCTTTAACATCCAGAAAACTCGAAAATATACATCGTCACACAACTAACTCACCCACTAAGTCCGACAATGACTGACGGAGACCTCCTCAGCCCAGTCACTTGTCTACCTACATTTCTTCGGTAGACAAGTTTCCTTTATGCCCGTCAGGTGCGCAGGAGATTGTGGGTGTGCCAACGATAGGTATTACTTGACAAGAGGGGTAAAAAATATTACGCATTTAAACATTTGGCCTATATATCACAGGAAAATTTTTATTTACAATAATTTATTTTTAAAAAAAAATTATTACTGACGTGTCATGCTGCTATAACATTTCTCACTCATTTCATCATAGAAGCTACTACCAACTACCAAAGTTTTTAGCGTTCGATTCTCAGGATGTATTCTTGTGGTGGAAACAAACGCATTAGTTGTATGTGTGCCATTAAATCAGCGGCATACCTAATCATGCAGATTTATTCGAGAATTTTCCTGATGCTTACATCCATCCATCAAAAGTGTAACGAATTGCGATTAGCCTACGTATTTAGAAAAACTCGAGTGTTTCAGGTGGTCTCGGTGGAATGGGAATTGAATTAGCTGATTGGCTTGCTTTACGAGGAGCAAAAAAATTAATTCTCACGTCGAGGAATGACAGCACAACAGGATACCAGCAAATGCGAATGAAACTGTGGAATTCTTACGGTGTCACAACTATGATATCCGCTGCAGATTTATCAAACCAAAATGAAGTATATGATTTGCTTTCTCGGGCAGAGAACCTGGGTTCAGTTGGCGCCATTTTCAATTTAGCAGGGGTAAGTCACCGCTTTGGATACCTATTCGCCACACATTTATTCGCGGGCTAGAATCCAACAGAAGATTGCCATGGATGAATCCGAAGAAAATCCTAAATTTTTTTATCATTTTCAAGGAAAAATTAATAAGTTTACCATAACATTATGGAGAGCACAGAAATTTTGCCGAGAAAAATAAGGGGAAAAATGCTCTCAGGGTTCTAACTTTCAAATATTGTCAAGAAAGGAGTCATTTCCGTACCCAACAACTTCCCTCAAAAAAATCTCTTTCGAACAACGTCACAGTTCATTTGTGATCTCCAATATCTAGAGAAAAAAAGAAATTAATACGAAATCTATTAAATCACAAATTTAAGTTGATTCAGGGCAGCACCAATTTTAATATTCATTCTGAATTCAAAAAATAAATCAATAGCCTTATACCGTAGGCACGAGTACGCCTATATTTAAAAATATCAAAGAATCACCGCCACTTTTAACGCATATTATGACTTTACTTAATCAATAATTTTTTTATTTTTTTTTTTTTTTGGACAGATTACAGAAGATAAACTCTTTGAAAATTTAGAACCTGAAGAATTCAAATTAGTGATGACCCCTAAAGCAAGAGCTACACTTCTGTTAGATCAAATATCGCGAAAAATATGCCATAATTTGGAGCATTTTGTAGTGTTCTCCAGCGTTTCATGCGGTTATGGAAACACAGCACAAACAAATTATGGTTTGGCAAATTCAGTTTGCGAACGTATTTGCGAACAACGACGTAAATGTGGTTTTCCAGCATTGATAATTCAGTGGGGTGCTATCGACGATGTTGGTATGATGAAACATTCGACTAACACCGAAAAATCTTGTAAGAATTCGTTTACCTAGCCTTGATGGAAGACATACAATATAGACTTATTAAATGCAGAAGGATGTTCTGAGAATAATTGACTGCTAAACATCGGTGGTTAGTAATACAGTACTTCGTCTACATAAGTAACAAAATACCTACGTGAACGAGTACTCTACATTTTGTGTATTTGTGTACAAAAAGTTACGTAACATTTATTAGTAGGAGTAATTGATCGGTGGTTAATGGTACAAAGCATGATAAAACAAGTAAAAAAATACCTACGTGAACGAGTACTCTACATTTTGTGTACCTGTGTTTGTACAAAAAGTTGCATAGCATTTGTTAGCAGGGGTAATTGTGAAAAGCCATGAATCGAATACCAACATTCGGTGGTGGATGGTAGGTAATATTCGATAAGACAAGTAAAAAATGTTAGAAAAACATACGTTTTATAATTATCTCATTTTGAAGGAACTATAAAAATTCAGCTTTTTAATTATTTTTCTGAGATAAAGTCTTGCAGCCTTTCCTAACCATATTTTGTTATTAACGTATTTCACTTATTTTATCAACTATACTTGTCTACTACCTTTAACTATACTCTGTTCACACTAAGAAGGGCGTGACGTCATAAACCATATTCGCACATATCTGTTTGAAGTTTGTTTACTCTACAAAATGATGCTTATCATTGTATAACAATGTGCATCGATACCTTTTCCAGCCAACCACAACGTCTATTGTGATTCTGACGTCACGCATTTCTTAGCGTGAACATAGAATAGGTGAATTTCATAAGTGAAATGTCCATCGATGCAAAGAAACTTTTGTATAGTTAGTTGAAAAATTTTGAAATTTAGCCCCCAAAAATTTTGGCTGGCTACAGTCCCGCAAACAGATTGCATTATAAATTTCTTAACTCGATATGTCAGTTAGCCTCTACCTATTCCAGAGCTCCATATATTGCTCGGATGCTGCTTATTTTTTTGTAACATTCTGGACTTACTGCAAAAAATATACGCTCAAGTGCATAAATTATAAACGAAACTAGCGGGATACTTGTTCAGCACTGGTAAACAATAAAAAAATAAAATTCTATTGGTCGAGCCCAAAATTATGCGGACACTCAGTTCCCTACTTTCTCTTTGAATTTTGTAAATTTTAAGTCGGCGTAAGTACAGGCATGAAAAATTTGAAAAAAACAAACATGTTTTCCACTCATCAAGTTTGAACGCATTTTTGTACTTATGGACTTGCGGCAGCTTATAGACTATAAAGCGTAGAACGGTGATAACAGGGAGAATGGAGAGAAAATGTCAGCACAGAATACATACCATTACGTGAATAGTGCACTTTTGGTCCTTTATACGGGTACTATAGTCACAAAGTGGATATTATGAACTTTTAATGTTTGGCAGTCGATACCCAGGACACCCTACAAAATCACAGCTTGTAACCCTTATGCACAAATATAATTTATTTCACCGCGGAAATACAGTTGGCCTCAAAAAACAACCAATAAGATCATGTTTACAAGTTATGGATTCGTTATTAAACCAATCAGAAACCATTGTGACTAGTTTCATTAATGCAGACAAGAATACAGATACCTGTGGTTCTACTAGCCTAGTAGAATCCATTGCAAACATACTAGGTAAGGGTGGGTCACGAGTCACAAAATTATTAATACACCCTCAGGTTTGCAAATTCAACCATATATAAGTACGTATAATTTACTTTTCCAGGTATAAAAAATTTGAAAATGATCAGCATGTATTCGCCACTTCCTGAATTGGGAATGGACTCAATCAGTGGGCTAGAAATTAAGAATACGCTAGAGCAACAGTACGATATATTTTTGAACCCCAAGGAAATAATGTCGTTAACATTTGCTAGACTAGAGAAAATACAACAGGGTGGAAAAGAAGGTAGATTCCTACTGTGGCCGCGTAAGCATTATGAAAACACGAACTCATACTTACAGTTATGTTATTGTCGATGCAGCTCTTCAAAGCAGACAAAACGAAAATAACAGCACAGCATCGATACCATACATAAAGAAAATGTTATTAACAAATGCAGAAACGTTTAATCTATCATCGGTTGAGCCTGCTGTCAAACTTTCCTCGCTGACCGACGGATTGATGGAATCGAAGAATGATGTAATATTTTTCTTTCCCGCCACAGATGGTAGGTAGTTCAACAGTAAAATTAAAATTTATTCCTTCACCATTAATGAGTAGGATAGGAAATGACATATTTTTCGTTCGTTTTTACATTCAAGGGATTGCTTCCTCCATGGAATCGTTGGCATCTCGTTTAAATGCTCAGATAATCAGTTTTCAATACCACAACGATACGCAATATGAGCCTTTTGAAAAACAAGCTAATTTTTATGCCTCTGTGAGTGAATAAAATATAATATAAAAACGCTAATAGTGACAACTAACAATTATTTCGTTCACTTTTCATACTTTCAGTTCATAAGAAACATGATTCCATACGAAAAAGAGTTTAATATCGTTGCATACTCGTACGGGGTAATTTTAGCAATGGAAGTAATGAAAATATTGTGTTCGGAAAATCGCAGAGGGAAAACAGTTTTAATCGACGGTTCAATAGAATTTGCCCACTCATTACGACAATTGTACTTTGGAAACACTGAAAATATGGAAGACATTCAAACAAAAGTAATTGTGGATGTTATCAAATGTTTCCACTCGTCCATTGATACGTCACAGGTAACCTGAATACGTTGCTAATTATCAAAATAAAGAAACCACAATAGAATGTTAGACAAAGTTTACACATACTGCAGTCACACCGCGCCATGAAAGAAGTCTTATTCAACTAAAATAAATGCAATAAATTTTCTTCTAGTTTGAAAAAGATCTTCAACAAACACGAAGTTGGGAAGAAAAACTAAATTCAGCCTTACATAAAATCCCAGAAAATACAGCTTACGGCAAACATAACTTAGAAACTATAATTAATTATCTATACCATAAATACAGAACTTTAAGTGACTACCATTTTCACTTGAATGAAAAACTCCATGTCAATGCTACAATTTTAAAAGCAAAAAAAGTGATATTTCCAGTACCAGTAAACATTGGACTGGAAAAGGTGAGTCAAATTTAACCTCTGCGTATAAAAATCAATCGAAGAACAGCCAAATAATTTTTTGCATCAATACTCAGAATTTTACAATGCCACCAGCCGAATACTTCGTCGAAGAAAATCATTTCACCATTCTCGAGAGCGAAAAAACTGCTGAGATAATAAATCGTATATTTAAATGAGAGCATACATAAAAGGTATACAAAAGACAGGTAACTCGACATCTTATTATACTGTAGCGAGGAACAAAAACATTGGTAGTAGCTGGTCACTGTCCTGATACCAAACGTTATTTTGGGACAAAGCGACAGCTACTTTGATGCGCCGCTTTTGCTATCTACTTAGCTTTTTCAATAATCAGTCTAAATATTGGGGCCTTTACAGCATAATATGTTTTTGTCCCTGACCAAGATTATAATTTTCTGAACATTACAATAAACAGTACTTCAAATAAAAATAATTCTTTCAGGTAACAAATGAATAATTTATCTTGTTCCAGAATTCATCGGAGATGATCTGATTCGGAAGTGAAATTGTTTGTGTTTTTACTAGGTATTACATGTACGGATAGGGAAACGTTTCCCATGGGTCGTAAGAAAACCATTAAGAACAACCTAATTCTTAGTTAAACCAAGTATAGCATAAAAATTAAAATTTTCATTAACATTTAATACTTTCATAAAAATAAATTTTCGATTTTTCTCATTGATGCGCTGGCAAAAGCAATTCGGTAATTTATTTTAAGTGGAATCAGCCAACTTATTCGAATGAAATTTCTTAGATTTATTCTATAACCATCCAAAATAAATATTTTAAACATTTTTATAATAATATACCTACACTTGGAATAAAGAACAGATTTTCACAGAAAAATTACATAAAAATTACCTCAAAGGGCCTCCTTAAAGTATTCGTTTTGGGTTAAGAAATAAAACTAGGTACCAAAGTTTGTTCAAAAAGTTTCACTGCTTCTCCATAAAAATATGTCTAAAAATTAAAAAACTGGTTTTTCGACAGCCCCAAAAAAAATTAAAAATTAGAATAAAATTCTGAAAATTTCTAGAATACTATAAGGTTTATGCTTTTTTATTTTGATGTATTTCAATCAATACTTCCGATAAACATAATTAAGGAATTGAAACATTCAATTTTTTAATTGAGGTCCAATTTTCTTCAAATTGCCAACAACAAAAATGTTCCTCATTTCTATTCATGATCAACTTATCCTCGAATTTTCCAATTACAAGTAATCCAAATACCATCCAGCGACTTAAAATAAATTTTAAGGTAGTAAAAATATCAACATTAAAGCATAAAATGCAATAAAGCTCAAGATTAACTTTGAATGACATAAAAATAAAAAAATAAAAACCATCTGATTTTCATCTATTTCTCTCCCAAGGCTCTCAAAATGTCCAATAATAAATCGTGACTAAGGTAATTGAGTTTCGGCGATTTTACCACCTACAACCAATAAAATATTAATCAGTAAAGAAAAAATATAGAATCAGTAAAACAATTTTTAAACGACATACCTGATGGTAATTTTGTACGATTAAATCTAACGCGTGGTTTTTCATGTCTAAAATGTGCATAGAATTAGCAGCATCTAAAATTTCCAAAACATTTTGCGGAGAAACATTCATTTCGAGATTTTCTTTACAAAATGCCTACAATTCACAAAAATGTAAATTATAAAATATTTTTGTAGAGAAGCGATCAATAATACATTTAACATTAATTTACTTGTAATCGGTTATTAGAGAAGCTGTAAAAATGAGAAGCTGTATATAGGTACAAGGAATCCTCTGGAGGCATAACAACATTACCATAGTAAATATACTTCAAGAGAGAATCAAAAGATTGATGGGATGGAATAATATCACCCATTTGTACCTGAAAAAAAATAAATAAATAAAACATTCTTGATTTAATGTCATAATTATACTGTATTAAAAAGATGAATACCAAAAAGTAGTATTACGCACAAACCATGTCCTAACTTACTAGAACTTTATCTTTCGGCATGAAAGATCTGAACATAGCTTCAAAGTAACCGCATCTAGCAGCAAGTATAGCTCTATGAACTGGTATATCCTTGTCTTGCAGAACTAATGTCATGTCACAAAATAAATTTTCCTTCAAAAATGCAGCCAAATCCAATTCCAAAGTATGTCCTGTGAAGATGATATGAAATTATGTCAGTTCTTTTCTTGACAACAAATTTGGCAACTTTCTCAAAAAAATATATAAAATAAAATAAATAAACAAATATATAAACAAATAAATGGTTCAAATCGTAACCTTCATAAACTAAAAATTGTTTTTTTTTGTTTGTTTTTTTAACTATTTCTCTATACAGAGTCATTTATCAAATCGGGATTTAAATGTTATTGCTCGAAGGATCGTAATTAAAATTAATTAGATTTCAAATGAATACCCGGATCCAACGGAGACCTCTCATAGAGTTTTCCACTTGGTTTTTGTTTTTCTCTAACAATTTCTACCATCAACCGTTTATCCAACGTTTCAAATTCCAAGCTCATGACAATATCCTTGTAGTTACCATCTTTAACAATATATTTTAAGCACAAATTTTTGATTAAATTCAATTCTAAAAGTGAAGAATACTGTAACGCTTCAAGTACATTTTGAAGATTGATTGTAGTTTCTAGATAATGCAAACACAACTGTTCCAACTTGGACATCTGAAACTGAAGAAAAAATACACATAGGTATACCTGTTAAAATTGCATGACATACTTGAAAATCAATTGTTTTATTGTAAAATGTACCTGCTTTGCTAGACGATATACATCCATTATTAATAACACAATTCTATTTCCAACTGGGTTTTGAACTATAAGGAATGAAAAAAGAATAAATAAATGACCATTTCTTTCTTTAAGCACATTAAACAATAATGACAAAAAAGCAATTAAATAATACTTTTTCGAGTCGGATCAATACGATCTGAATATATATAATTCAAGATCATTTCAAAAGCATCAGGTACAGCATCTTCCAAACAAACTTTCAAAATGGAACTTTCGTTTGCAACAGCTGAATTATTCTGCTATAACAAAATTTCGTTCAAAAACATAACAAAATAAGTAATTTCATACTTTTGAATGAAAATAAATCAAGCAAAGAATACAATTTCTGAACTGAATAATACTTTACTACGCAACCTGTTACTCGAAATTGAACATTTTTTTTTTTGTAATCAATTTAGTTTAACGTATGTGGAAAAATAATAAATGGTTACAAAAGGTCTTATGTTTGAAATATGTATAGGTAGGTCTTTCAATAAATTATAGATTCTTCAACTACTCGAAACCCTGTGCTTACGAAATGATGGGCGACAGTATGAATATTTTTATTTTTTTTAGTTTTCTATAAAAGTTCAACAAAACCACTTGTGTACTCACGAATCAATTTTTGGCGCATAAATCTTCAGTCAGTGGTACCTCTACTTTTTTCGCCCTTATTTCCACCCCTTCAACTATTTTTTTTTTTTAATTAGATTCTACATACCTACACTTGAATCTTTTTCAAATGATACAGTTTTAATGCAATGCAATAGTTCCCGAGAAAAAAGTATTTCAAGAAAACTACGTCCCTATAGATTACAATTTTACAATTTGCCTACTTCGCTTAAAACCAAATATTTTATGATTTGTTTTTTGGAAATGGTTGAAGAGATATTAGATTGAAGTGCATTAGCCAGTTACCAGTATTAATTAATTTATATTACGGCCCACAGAATCATGGCAACCTTAGAAACAGTCGAAAGTACTTATATGATAAAATAATTACCAAATTTTTCTTTTGTTCTATTTTTGCTTCACTCATTTTTTCTCGCAACCAAATTGAGCGAGCAGAAATAATAGCAATATGGCCAGGAATAACAACTTTATCTTTGCCAACAATAAATTCTACATCAACAAATTGTTTAGATGCAAGTAATCTACCAAAATCATCATGTAAAGTACACCGCGGATAATTAGAAAACTGGAAAATAAATACATTTTATCAATGTTTGTTTTAACGCCAACATACTTCAAACACGTTATCCATTACCTTGAACCTATACATTTCTCCACTGCGAATATTATTATCAACAGTTCCACCGAAAATATACATAGCACCATCTACGACTGCAGAAGCGTGAAATAATCGACCAGATAGAACTTTGCTATCAGCAGCAACATTGACAATCGACCAAGTATTCGTATCTAAATCGTAACAGTGTAGGTCATTAGGCAAGGTGTGGTCTGCAGCTCCTCCAAAGACATATAAAAATCGGTCATAAGCCACCATTGTGTGACCATATCGACGAGTAGGAGATGGAGGAACAGCACGCAAGATATGATCCGTTGAAATACGAGTCCAACTGTCGATTCGAGATTAAATATCAATAATTAGTCTGGAAAATACCTTTAATAAAATATTTAAAAACCCTTTTCCTACAATTTTGTTTCAAAATGGAACTGAAACAAACTGTTAGTAATTTTTGCTCCAGACTGCCCGCTAAATACGAACATACAATCTCGAGCGACAGCAACTGGGAAATTACAACAAGTCGGCGGACATTCTCCAAGTTGGTTAACTTGTTCCCACGTACCAAGGCATACTTCACCATTATGATCGGCTGACACAAGGCGCTGAAGAAAATAATAAAAAATTATATTTTCATTCTATTCGCACAAATTCAACTAAATTCAAATTATACGAACATTTTTCAGGGAAATGGTCCACATATCATTCAAACGAGCATTACCATCATATCCAGCAAATATCCATAATTTGTCGTCAAAAACTGCAGCTCCATGTGCAGATCTTGGTACTGGAGCTCTAAAAGACCAAAAATCATAAGACATGAAAACTTATTTCGAAAGTTTAAAACGTAAAATTTTTCTTACTTTCCATTGAAAATCCATTTAATCCACTGACCAATATTTATACTGTATTCGTACAAGTCATTTTTATTTGTAAGATTGGAGTTTGAATGAATATCACCAGTATAACCACCAAATATGAACATTGACGTATTATGGACCTAAATATAATTATATACACTGAAATAATGGACTAAACTTGAATTGAGAACATATCAATAACATACCACAGCTGAATGATGATAACGAGGAGCTGGAGACATCTGTGAACTGCTTGTTATGGCTCTACTCCAAGATTTATCCTCAACGTCAAACCTGAGGATATCATTCAACATATTTTTTCCATTGTCACCGCCAAACACATATATTGCTCCTTTATAAGCTACAACAGTATGTTTACTCCTCCTAGGTAACAAATAAAAAACTTCCTTCACAATCTATCAAACACAAATGGGTAAATTAATTACATTACCAACTCACTTGGCTCCGACAAATTCGTCACATTCAGGCATGCGAACCCATTTTTGAAGAGTTTCAGGATGTGAATAGTCTAACTGAAGACTATCTAATTGGGATTGCCAGTTATTCTTCAGATCACTATGATAGCTTTGAGATGTAGCCATGGATATGACTGAGGAACTTAAAAAATTTTAAATTTCATAAAAGCATTAAATATGTCAAGTAAAATACCTCTAGATTAAACAATTATTAGCTAATGCAATATAAAAGCACATCAAATGAATACACTTTTCGATGCAGTTATAAAGACTTATACATAACTCAATCATCAAGATTCTGAAGCTGAACCAAAACCAAAACCAAAATACAAACTGATAAAAAACTATGAGTTTGTTTGCAAACTTCAGTGATCTACAAGAGGATTATTGTGGAAATTTATACGCAATTATTATGCCGCACTATGAGTACTTATTGTTGTAACGGAAATCCCACCTTCACTCATTCTTCATCATCATCATCACGATCACTATATATATGTCATACGTACACTCTCGTCGCGAAGTGCTTTCCCCCTACTACTTTCGATCGTACATTGCTGTTGCTTCGCCATTTCATATTTCATTTTATAATGTATTTTTCATTCGTGCAATAAACCTCAAATTCAACACAAGTCTCAAGTTCTTTCGATCCTCGTTCTATGCGCCTCACATCATGGTAGCCATCGCTGCGGTAGAACTATGAGGAGAGACTTTAAAATTTAACAAATGAAATAATTTTTTTTTGATTTTATTTACTGTTGCGCGAAAATCTTTCTATGTTTTCTGTTGAGTAATATATGAAGAATTAATTGTTTTTTCTTCTCGAGAAATTCAAACTCGAAATTTAATTTATTGTTGATTTTTTTGAAAAATTCAAAATTAAATCATAAATCTGAAGCTGAAGTTCCCGACTTAATAACGGCCGAACCTGGAAGTCATCGAACGCTAAAACCAAGAAGGACCGCCAAAGAGATCGAAGGAACAGCCCAAGGAAACCTGCTCCCGTCGTCGAGGACTCATCGCAGATCCACAAATCGAGGACCCCAATTTTTCGGCCAACTCCAAACCAAATTTAAGCAGGTAGTACAACGGTAGACAGCAAATTGCAGAAAACTGGATTATTCGTCAGCGCAACAGAAGGAAGTAAAGTAGAATAATTTTTTCATTTTTTGTAAAGGTAATATTTATTGAAGCTAGTTATTTTTCGAGTTTGCATAATTGTATTTTTTGAACTGAATCTGAAAAGAGAAAATTAAGTAATAATTAAATTTTTATGCCCCCGATAATAAGTTTGTGCGAAGGAAAATTAGGTGAATATAATATTGAAAAGGAAGAACTAAAAGAATTAATTAATAAATTTGAAGGAGAAAGAGTTATAGATATAAAAATTGAAACTTACGATTTACCATACGTCACATATTTCACAGGAGAAATAGTATTAGAGTCCTTTGTAGTGGATATATCCGGAAGAATAGAAAAAATTAGTAGCCTAAAATATATTAAAATTGTAGAATCTTCAGTAAACTATTTTTCAAATAGAATCTATAGTTCAGAAAAATCAAAGGAAAAGTTTATGAATAGATTTTTTAACTAATAAATAATAAAAAGAAACTGGAAGATATAGAAGGAAATAAAGTTGAAAGAAGCGAAAAAGAAAATTTAATAAATAGAATTGAAAAAGAAAAAATTGAAAATAAAAAATACGCATCTGTTTATAATAAAGAAAATAATTTATTAGGTTTTGATAAAATAGAAGAAGAAATGGCATCCCCAAACGAAATTAAACCCATCCAAGCCCCACTGGGAAAAGTTTTTAATGGGAAATATTATTTGGATTGGCGTAGAATGATTATATCTGCAATTCGAGGTGCAGGATATTACGACATCTTTGGGGAACACGAATTTTTACAATCATATATAAATAATATTGATGATTTAAATTTTCGGCCAGATAAGAACATGTTAAATTACTGCAAAATGCAGGATAATGCAAAGGCGTTTATATTAGAAAGAGTATCAAATGACATAACAAAGCAAATACGAGATTGCAATACAGCAATTCTTATGTTAAAAAAATTAGATAATATTTATGGCACGAAAACTTCTGTCACTGCTAATATAGCAAAGGCGAAATGGATGGAATTTAGATTTCAGCCTGGAGGAAATATGAAGGGATTCCTAAAAAAATGGGATGAGTTAGTAACTGACGTAAGAGATAGTGGTAAAGAGGTCACGGAATCAGAGGAACTCGAAAATTTGCAATTAGCCTTATGTTACGAACAAGCAATTGCAAAAATACAATACGAAAATTTGCCTTCAAATGAAAAAAATTTAGATAATTTTAAGAGAATATTAAGAGAAGACTCTGACCAGAAATTCAGGGATCAAACTTTAAAAAAACAGAATGGTAATAATAACCAAGTCAATAATAATTATAGAAATAATAATAATAATTATAACAGGAATAATTACAGGGGAAGATATAATAATTTTAGAGGTAGAAATAATTATAGAGGAACCGGAAATGGTCGAAATGGTTACACAAATAGTAATCGAAATAATTTTAATGGTAATAATGGAAATTTTAATAATAATGGGAATAATGGTATCAATAATGAACCAAATCAAAACCAAAATAGTAATTCGAATAGTAATGGGAATAATGGTAATGGAAATTATAGAGGAAATGGTTATAGAGGAAACTCAAATTATAGAGGTAATAATTATAGAGGCAACAATTACAGAGGTAATAATAGAAATTATTACCAAAATAGTCCGAAATGTTATAGATGTGGGCAGTTAGGTCATATAGCACAAAACTGTGGAAATAATAACCAAATAGAAAATAATAATAATAATAGTTCTAATAATAGTCAAGGGAATTATCCCCCAAAAACAAATACACCTCAAATAAATACGAATAAAAAAGACAATTCGGAACAGCAGGTGAAAATGTCTTGTATGATTAAAAAATTCAACAAAAATAATAATGAATGGTTGTTGAACGAATTGATCAATAATAATAAACATAATAATAATAAAAATTACGATATATTAAATCACAGAGCAATATTAGATGGAGCTGCAGAAGTACATTTGACATCTGACTTAAATAAATTAGTAGATGTTAAAAAATTTGTAACTCCAATCAAATTACAATGTGCAGGTAGAAATACTTTTTTATATGCTACTCATACGGGGAGAATGGTGATCAAAGTCGAGAATTCTAACAAAATTCAATCATTGATAGAGTTAAATGATGTTCATTATGTGCCGGATTTAAATCTAGATATTATTTCAGCCATAAAAATTACGAACACAGGTATGATCAATATAGATCAACAGAAGGATATAGCCAACATATACTTTATTGAAAATGCTGAAATAATCATAACAGCAAAAAAAGAAGAAGGAATCTTTTATATATATTATAATATCGAAAATAAAAATAAAAATCAAAATAACACTATAGATAATAATGAAAATAATATAATATGTGCCCCAGTTACTCAGAATATAGATGATGAATGGGATGATTTTACTGTAGAATTAGAAATTCAGGATGATGATATTAATAATGAATCACCTGAGGGGGGTATAGAAGAAGAAATTATGGAACAAAATAATGAAATTGAGGAAATACCTCAAAAAACACAAATTAATAATAATATAAATAAAAAAATAATAATACATAGGAGACTTGGACACTTAAATGCTAGATATCTGCAAAAGTTAAAAACTCTAGCAGTAGGCATTCCCGAAAATATAAATTTTAGGGATGAGGATTTTGCTAATTGTCAAATATGTTGCATTGCTAATAATTCGAGATTGGGACATAATAGTGTTAGAAATAAACCAACTCGAAAATTGGAAATAACATCCTCAGATATTATGGGTCCGTTTACGCCCTCAGTGGCAAATCAAAAATATATATTAACTTTTATAGATCATTTCTCCAAATATACGTTTGTCATGCCTATAGTTAGTAAAAGTCAGGTCACAAATGAATTTAAGAATATTATAATATCTATGAAAAATAAATTTCCTGAGTACCCCATTGGGACTATTAGGTGTGATAATGCCAAGGAATATACTGATATTAAAATATTAAACTATTGTAATGAAGTTGGCATAACAATGGATTATGTGGTGCCATATTCTCCGGAATTGAATGGTGTTGCCGAAAGGCAAAATCAAACTTTAATGAGGAGAGTACGGGCCATGCTAATAGATGCCAACCTCGACATAAAATATTGGTCCTATGCTGTAGTAACAGCGGCATATCTAATAAATAGATCCCCCACAAAAGCAAATAAAGAATATAAAACTCCCTACGAATTATTTTATGGGACAAAACCAAATTTAAAAAACCTTAAAGTCTTTGGAGCACTGACGTACAGGCATATTCCTGTGGAGGTCAGAAAACAAAACGCCACAAAAGCCAAAGCAAAACAAAAAAACAAAATTGACCCGAAGTTAGCACATAGAGCTGAAAAAAGTATAATGATGGGTTATACAAATACGGGATACTGTCTTAAAGATCCATATAATACAAAATCATATATTTCATGTGATGTTAAGGTAGACGAAACTCAAAATATTAAATCACTATTAATAAATAATAAACCATTAACCATAAAATCGTCAGATTACGAATATGATTTAGGGATAACTAACCCTGTAGTCATGAACATAAATATTAGATATAATAAAATATATATAGAGGATAATATTCCAAAAAATTATTCTGAAATAGAATCAAACCCGTTTAGAGATGATTGGATTAAAGCAATAAATGACGAGTTTAATTCTCTCGATGATATGAATGTGTGGGAAATAGTCGACTATGATCGCCAAAAACTTATAGATACAAGGTGGATTTTCACAATTAAATTTGATGAATTTGGAAATCCAAAACCAAAGGCAAGACTTGTAGCAAGAGGTTTTAAGGATAGAACCGAGTACAATATTGCAGAGACCCATGGACCCGTGGCATCAGTAGGGACAATTAGATCATTAATATCTATAATAAATAAAGAAAAATTGATTATGGTGCAGTATGATGTAAAAACTGCGTACTTAAATTCACCAATTATTAAACCTATTTTTGTCAGGAAACCTGAAGGTGTAAATATCAACACCAATCAAGTATTAGAATTAAAAAAGTCTATTTATGGATTAAAAACATCCAGTAAATCGTGGTACGATCTTTTAGATACAAAAGTAAGGGATATGGGCTTTACAAAAACAAAATGTGATAGATGTCTGTACACTATAATTAATGATGATGAAAAAATATATTTTATAACCTATGTAGATGACATTTTAATTGCATCAAACTTACAGTCCTCAATTACAAAAATAAATGAGGAATTACAAAAAGATTTCACAATTACCATAATTAACAATCCAAGATTTTTCGTAGGATTAGAAATAAATAGAAATATAGAACAAAATACAATAACACTTTCCCAATATAAGCATATAGATAAGATGTTGAAGAAGTTTGGAATTTCGGACTTAAAAAACACGAATACTCCAATGGAAACGGGATTAAAAATAGATAAAATTGAAAATGGTTTAGATGACACAGAATATAGATCAATGATAGGTGGATTACTGTATTTAGCAAGACTTACAAGACCAGATATATTGTTTCCTGTAAATTTTTTGTCTCGCTTTCAAAATAATTCGAACAATACTCTGAAAAATTATATAAAAAGAATTTTCAGATATATTAATACCACAAAAAATTATAATATAATATACAAATCGGAAGGGGATGGTATACAGGCCTATATCGATGCCTCATATGCACCCCAAGTCGATGAACATAACATTGATATAAATAATTTAGGAAAAGGAAAGTCCATAACTGGCTTTATGATATTTTCTTATGGAGATTTAGTAGAATGGAATTGTGGCAAACAAACCATTCACGCATCCTCTAGTACAGCAGCCGAAATAATTGCGGTTTATGACGCATTAGATACCATAAAAGTAATACAACATATGAATTACGAAATTATAGGTGAAAAATTATGTGTAGATATAATGGAAGACAATATTTCAACACAAAAAATATGTTCTGGAGGCAGTCAGAAAAAGTCAAGGGCCTTGATGATCAAGTGTTATTCAATTCTGGAAGCATTTGAGGAAAAAATAATATTTTTTAGAACTGTCAGTTCGGAGAATCAATTGGCGGATATTTTGACAAAATCGCTAGATCGTTCAAAATTCGAAAATATCGTAGTCAAAATATTAAATGAAACGAACATTTATGCATAATATAATATAAAAATAATAATTCGTTTATTTCAAAGTCATAATATATTTCGAAATTCATCATCATAAAGTACAAGTCGTCCCAAGTCCAAAATATAAGTCGTAACATGAAAATAAATGCTTAAAATTTAACCTTCAATTTACTGCAAAAATGCACTCAACAATACCATTTACCAGAAAATACTTGCAATAGATAAATGCTACAACTCTCAAAAATATTAACAAAGAAAAAAGCAAGAAAATCGAGCAAGAAAAAACCCTACAATTCGGATAATAAAAACCCTATACACTTTTGAACAACCGTGAGAGAAATACACGTAATATTCCCACACGAAGTAATGAAAAGAAATTTTCCAACAATAAATACAATAAAGATTAAACTCATTACATGACCGCAAATTAAGATAAGTCGAAAACGTTCCTTTATCATACAAAACCTCGTAAGCGCCAGTTCAAATACAATAGCATACTCGAAAGATAAAGAAGCGATGCAATGGATATTATTCTACAACCTTTTTCATGTCATGTACAACAGATAATACCTGTAAAACGTAACGTTTCTGATAACCGATCGTGTGCCTCATAAACATTGTCAATTTATTTAATAGTGATTATTTTTTTTTCTTTCTTCAATTCTTATATAGACGTAAAAATGTTCGAGAATATTTTCAGAGCACACTTCCGAATATATTTTATATTAGTCATCAATATATACGAAAAAACTTTTTGCATGTTACCATTTTTATTTTTTTTATATACATTTTTATAATTATTAATATTTTTTATTCGATGCCATATATTATTCAGCATCACATATTAACCTACTATTGCATGTATTTTACTATTTATTTATTTATTTATTTTGAATTATTATTCTCGAAGCACAGCAAACCAAAATTTTTTTAGAAACATAGAGTTACCATAATATTTAAATTAATACGATATCAACATTTTTTTTAGAAAATATTTTATTACGTATATGTCATTTTTAATATTAACATTTTTATATAAACAATAATAATTTTACTTTCAGCGTCGAACATGATGAAGAACTCATTCGATAAAATTTCAGGGGGGTGTTGTAACGGAAATCCCACCTTCACTCATTCTTCATCATCATCATCACGATCACTATATATATGTCATACGTACACTCTCGTCGCGAAGTGCTTTCCCCCTACTACTTTCGATCGTACATTGCTGTTGCTTCGCCATTTCATATTTCATTTTATAATGTATTTTTCATTCGTGCAATAAACCTCAAATTCAACACAAGTCTCAAGTTCTTTCGATCCTCGTTCTATGCGCCTCACATCACTTATCAATACTTAAAAAAAATGTTAGAGTTTCAGCTATATATGATGGTCCTATCTCGTTGTTAATTTGATCAAACTTGCCCATCTCTAAGTGTAGAATATGTTCGTTTTGTATTCGGTTCTCGGTTCTCTGAACCTTGTTATTTACAGCTCTCTTTAATGTGATAATTGTTGATACGAAATCCCACCTCATCTCATTCTTCATCATCATCATCACTGTCACACTATATATATATATGTCATATGTACACTCTCGTCACGAAGTGTTTCCCCTTCTACTTTCGATCGGATATCGCTGTTGCTTCGCCAATTACTTTTTCGTTTGTGAAATATATTTTAGTCGCGAAATAAACGTCTTAAAAGAAGAAAGTCTCAAGTTCTTTCGATCCTCGTTCTGCATACCTCACATCATGGTAGCCATCGCTGCGGTAGAACTTTGAGGAGAGACTTAAAAATTCAGATCGATGAAATAATTATTTTTTGAAATTTAATTCACTGCTGTGCGTAAAATTTTTTATGTTTTTTTATTGAATAATACACGAGAAAGTATCGTGTTTTTCGAGAATTAACTCGAATTTTAATTTATTTTGAAAAATTCAAAATTAAATTGAGGAAGAAAAGCTGAAGTTCCAGACTCAATAACGGCCAATACTGGAAGTCATCGAACGCCAAATCCAGAGGGACCGCCAAAGAGATCGTGACAACAGCCAAAGGAAACCTGCTCCCGTCGTCGAGGACTCATCGTAGATCCAACATCGAAGACCAAATTTTTTCGGACAACCCAGAGCAAAATTCAGGCAGGAAGTACGGAGGTGTACAGCAGAGAAAACATAAATTGTTCGTCAGCGCAGCAGAAATTAAAAGAAAGTAAAATCATTGTAGAGGTAATATTGGTTGAAATTGATTATTTTTCGTATTTTGTGATTGTATTTGAAGAAAGATTGAGAAAATAAAATAAAATTAAAAGTTCTATGTCCCAAATAATAAATTTATCTGAATGTAAAATCGGTGAATACAATATAGAAAAGGAAGAGTTAGAGAATTTAATAAAAAAGTTTGAAGGAGAAAAAGTTGTAGATCTCAAAATAGAAATTTATAATTTACCATATGTTAAATATTTTACGGGTGAAATAATATTAGAATCGTTTGTGATAGATATATCAGGGAGAATTGAGGAAATTAGTAGTTTAAAATATATTAAAATTTCAGAATCTTCAGTAAATTATTTTTCGAACAGAATTTATAGTTCTGCAAAATCGAAAGAAAAATTTATGAACAGATTCTTTAATTAAATAAATTATATAAACTGGATAAGAAAGGAAATAGTGAGGAAGAAAATTTAAGTGAAAAAATTGAAAAAGAGACAATCGAAAATAAAAAATACACACCAGTTATTAATAAAGAAAATAGTCTATTAGGATTTCGTAAAACGGAGGAAAACATGACATCCCAAAGTGAAATTAAACCCATACAAGCACCCCTGGGAAAAGTTTTTAACGGAAAATACTACCTAGACTGGCGTAGGATAATTATCTCAGCCATCAGGGGAGCTGGGTATTACGATATTTTTGGGGAACACGAATTTCTACAACCATATATCGATAATATAGATGATCTTAATTTTCAACCTGATAGAAATATGATGAACTATTGCAAAACACAAGATAATGCTAAGGCATTTGTGTTAGAAAGAGTATCAAACGATATAACAAAACAGATAAGAGATTGTAATACAGCAATATTAATGCTAAAAAAATTGGATAACATTTATGGCACGAAAACTTCGGTTACAGCCAATATGGCAAAAGCAAAATGGTTAGAATTTAGGTTTCAACCAGGCAGAAACATGAAAGGTTTTTTAAAGAAATGGGATGAACTAGTAACAGATGTGAGAGATAGTGGGAAAGAAGTTACCAAAACTGAAGAGTTGGAAAATTTGCAATTGGCATTGTGCTACAAACAAGCAATTGCAAAGATACAATACGAAAATCTACCTCCCAATGAAAAAAATTTAGACAACTTTAAAAGAATACTGAGAGAGGACTCAGACCAAAAATATAGGGATTAGACCTTGAAAAAACAGAATGGCAATAATCAATCTAATAATAACTATAGAAATAATAATAATAGTAACGGTAATAATAATAGATATAACTACAGAGGAAGGTATAATAATTATAGAGGTAGAAATAATTATAGGAGTAATAATAGTAATTATAATAACTTTAGAAATGGAAATAGAAATGGTTTCAATAATAATGGTCAAAATGGAAATAATAATGGTAATGGGACAGACCAGAACCAAAGTAATGGTATTACGAATAATAATAATAATGGTAATAATAACTATAGGGGAAACAATTATAGAGGAAACCCAAACTATAGAGGAAATAATTATAGAGGCAATGGTAGAAATAATAATCAAAATAATCCTAAATGTTATAAGTGTGGACAATTCGGCCACATAGCACAAAACTGCATGAATAATAATTCTCAAGTGAATAGTAGTAATGAAAGTGCGAATAATAGTCAGGGAAATTACCCACCGAAAGCAAATACAAATCCCTCTAATAATAATAAGAAGGATAGTTCGGAGCAACAGGTAAAAATGTCCTGCATGGTAAAAAAATTTAATAATAATAATGAGTGGTTACTTAATGAATTGGCTAATAATAATAAACAAAATATTGATGAAAATTACGAAATATTAAATTATAGAGCAATTCTTGATGGAGCCGCAGAAGTACACTTAACTTCTGATCTTAGTAAATTAATAGATGTTAAAAAATTTGTAACCCCAATTAAATTACAGTGTGCGGGAAGGAATACATTTTTATACGCCACACATACTGGGAGAATGATCATCAAAATCGAAAATTCCAAAAAAATTCAATCATTGATAAAACTAAACGACGTTCATTATGTGCCCGATCTGAACTTAGATATTATTTCAGCTATTAAAATAACAAATACTGGAATAATTAATATCGATCAACAAAAAGAAATTGCGAATATATATTTTATTGAAACTGCTGAAATCATCATAACTGCAAAAAAAGAAGAGGGAATATTCTACATATATTATAATGTAGAAAACAATAATAAAAAAAAAAAGATAAAGAGGATTATAAGGATAAAAAAAAAATAATATGTGCCCCTGTTACCCAAGATACAAATGATGAGTGGGATGATTTTACAGTGGAAATGGAAATTATTGAAGAGGATAATAATACTGAATCATCTCAGGGGTGTGAAGATAATGAAATAGTCATTGAAACCAACAAAAATAATAATAACACGAATAAACTCCAAATTAATAATAATAATATAAACAAAAAGTTAATAATACACAGAAGACTTGGACATCTTAATGCCAGATATTTACAAAAATTAAAAAATTTAGCAATTGGCATACCCGAAAACATTAATTTTAGAGATGAAGATTTTGTAAACTGTCAGATATGTTGTATCGCCAATAGTTCAAAGCTGGGTCATACAGGGATAAGAACTAAACCAACCCGAAAATTAGAGATAGCGTCGTCGGATATCATGGGTCCATTTACGCCCTCTGTGGCAAATCAAAAATATATTTTAACATTCATAGACCATTTTTCAAAATACACATTTGTCATGCCAATAGTCAATAAAAGTCAAGTGACAAATGAATTTAAAAATATTATGTCTATGAAAAATAAATTTCCGGAATACCCCATTGGGACTATAAGATGCGACAATGCAAAAGAGTACATCGACACAAAAATAATAAATTACTGTAATGAGACAGGCATAACAATGGATTACGTGGTGCCATATTCTCCTGAGTTAAATGGTGTTGCCGAAAGGCAAAATCAAACTTTAATGAGGAGAGTAAGGGCCATGTTGATTGATGCTAATCTCGATATAAAATACTGGTCTTATGCTGTTGTTACAGCAGCCTATCTAATTAATAGATCCCCCACCAAAGTGAATGAAGGGTTTAAAACACCATACGAATTATTTTATGGAAGGAAACCAAATCTGAAAAATTTAAAAGTGTTCGGTGCACTTACGTATAGACATATACCCATATAAGTAAGAAAGCAAAATGCTACTAAGGCGAAATCAAAATCAAAAGATAAAATCGACCCAAAGCTGGCACATAGGGCTGAAAAAAACATAATGATGGGTTATACGAATACAGGATACTGTCTTGGGGATCCATATAATTCAAAATGTCAAAGTAGATGAAAGTCAAAACATAAAATCACTCTTAATTAATAAAAAACCCTTAACAATAAAGTCAGCAGATTATGATTATGATTTGGGAATAGTGAACCCTATAATAATGAATGTCAATGTAAAATACAATAAAGCTTACATAGAAGATAACATTCCAAAAACGTTCTCTGAAATAGATACGAACCCCTTTAGGGAAGAATGGATCAAAGCCATCAATGACGAATTTAGTTCTCTCGATGATTTGAAGGTATGGAAAATAGTAGATTATGATCGACAGAAATTAATAGATACAAGATGGATTTTTACTATAAAGTTTGATGAATTCGGAAATCCAAAACCCAAAGCTAGACTTGTGGCACGTGGCTTTAAAGATCGAACAGAATATGGTATTGCTGAAACCCACGGACCTGTAGCATCCATAGGAACAATAAGATTATTATTATCAATTGTGAATAAAGAAAAATTAATAATGGTGCAATACGACGTAAAGACTGCATACCTAAATTCACCTATTATAAAATCCATTTTTGTTAAAAGACCAGAAGGTATAAATATTAATCGAAATCAAGTACTCGAACTACAAAAATCAATTTATAGATTAAAAACTTCCAGCAAATCGTGGTACGACTTACTGGACATAAAAGTAAAAGAAATGGGATTTGAAAAAACTAAAAGCGATAGATGCCTTTATATAATGAAAAATAATGATGATAAAACATATTTTCTGAGTTATGTAGACGACATATTAATAGTATCAAATTCACAATCAGCCATTACTAGAATAAATGAAGAGCTGCAAAAAGATTTTACAATTACGATTACTAATAACCCAAAATTTTTTGTGGGCCTGGAGATAGTCAGAAATATAGAAAAGAACACTATAACAATATCACAATATAAACATATAGATAAAATGATCAAAAAATTTGGAATTTCTGAACTCAAAAACACCAATACACCCATGGAAACGGGATTAAAAATAAATAAAATACAAAATGGCAGGGATGGTACGGAATATAGATCGATGATAGGGGGACTACTTTACTTAGCGAGACTTACGAGACCAGACATATTATTCCCAGTAAATTTTTTCTCCCATTTTCAGAATAATTCGAATGATACCTTAAAACATTATGTAAAAAGGATATTCAGATACGTAAATACAACCAAAAATTATAATCTAACATATACATCAAAAGGGGACGGAATACAAGCATACATTGATGCCTCTTACGCACCCCAAGTCGATGACACGAATATAGAATTACAAAATCTTAGTAAAGGGAAGTCAATAACTGGATTTATGCTATTCGCCTATGGAGACTTGGTGGAGTGGAATTGCTGCAAGCAAACAATTCACGCTTCATCAAGTACTGCGGCCAAAATAATTGCAGTTTTTGATACCCTCGATATGATAAAAGTAATGCAATACATGAATTTTGAGATTTTTGGGGAAAAACTAATGGTAGATATTATGGAAGACAACATTTCCACACAAAAAATATGTTCTGGGGGTAGTCAAAAGAAGTCGAGAGCCCTGATGATCAAATGCTACTCAATTTTGGAGGCTTTTGAGGAGAAAATAATATTTTTTAGAACAGTAAGCTCCGAAAATCAATTAGCAGATATACTAACGAAATCATTGGATCGCTCAAAATTCGAAAATATAATTGTGAAAATACTAAACGAAACCAACATATACACATAATATAATAATTTATTTCAAAGTCAATATATGTACAGAATTTTCCCATTTCAAATGCAAGTCGTCAAATGTTCAAAATGTAAGTCATAACACGAAAATATTTGCTGAAAAATTAGCCTTCAATTATTGTCAAAAAGAGTACTTCATAATACAATTTACTAGAAAATACATGCAACAGATAAATCCAAGGTTTCTCGAAAATTGTCACAAAGAAAAAATCATGAAAATCGAGCAAGAAAAAACCCTACAATTTGTATAATAAAAACCTTATACACTTTCCAACTACCGTGAGAGAGCAATATTTTTTTTGATATATCAATATTGAATAAAATACATATTTCGGGAATTTTTTGGGCAACTTTTTGAAATTTTCTTTTTGTATTATGCCAGAAACCTTTGCCGAAGTATACTCAACAACTTCCAAAAGTTTCATGGCCATTGGATGAATGGTGTAGTAATGCATAAAAAACAAACAGACATACATTCTCTTTTATATATACCTATAGAAGATTATATGAAACCATTACAATCTTTCATGCAATCAGTTTGTGGAATTGCTTTAAGAATATAGCTATTTAATTTCAAAATGCCACGGCTAACTGATCAAGTTGAGTTTCAATGGATTCACCTAATTCGATGTTTTTTTTTTTTTAAATGAAACTTTGATAAGGTTCGATACTGATCTGATGAAGCAATTGAATATCGATGTTTGAGAAACATTTTTATTTTTAAAAAGATCGATTTTGTTTTAAAAGTTCCAGGGTGAAAAGAAAAATAATGTTATCAGTATCACATTAAAAAAAAAATTATATTTAATTATTTTCTGAAAGCCGGACATTTTGGCGTAGGGCCCTACATATGGACTGTACACATTTAGAAGAACCCATAAGCTGTACTGGCTTTTTCCATACAGTTGGAAATACTGTTGAAATATGCGCAGCTAAAGCGCTGAAGGAAGTTGGCTTTTTGTTGATGATGATGGTGGTGAAAGATCTTTGTCACATTTTTGTACCACAGCAAATGTAGAGAATTAGTCATCTCTTTAGCTATGTCTCTGGGTGACTTTCCATGTTTGTTTTTTTTTAATATAAATTTATATCACCGTCACTCACTTCTTCTTTCCTACTTTTCCAATTTTTTTTTAATGTTGAACAAATTTTTATTTTCACTAGTGAGAAAAAAATGGAAACAAGAACCCAAAGAGAGATTTATTTGTGAAGCAGGTTTTCTTTTGAAAATCTACTTATCGATGTTGGTGTCACCGAACGATCCGATGGTAGGGGTGGGAATGTTTTTCATTTTATAACTCGATGAAAATTTTTGCACTAAAGCTCAAATTCGTATAGGTACATATTCATATATAGGTATCTAGACGTACATAGTCATATCTTATGAGTATATAAAAGCCACTTGGCTGTAACGCTATCACATGACCATAGTTAGAAATATATTTGGATATGCATATATTTCAATTTCAGTCCAACTCTAAATCATACCTATACAACATAACCGCCAATGTACCTAATTTTACATTCTATTTCCACCAATTTCCTGACCAAAAAACTACCCTCTAAGAGTCTGGAACCTCCCACTAGCCGAAAAATAAAAATTGCTATCTAAAAAAACGTCCTCGATCCCGCATCATTAAAAATAAACTGTCTAACAACAAGATCTCCCAACCAGTGCTGAATTTTTCACTAGGCAAATTGCCTAGAGCGGAAAAATTTTAGGAGCGACAAATTTTTCAAAAAAATAAAAATGATAAAATAAAAAGGAAAAGTACTGGTGCAGAGTAATTTTACTCCGAGTAGTGTATTTTAAATTTTGCCTTGGGTGGAGGGCGTAGGGGCACTTGCAAAAAAATTTCTTATTTACTGTACTCCCAAAATTTAGAGTTGGTACTTATCTGCTGAAAATATTTTTATTTTTTCAAAATATTACCTACACTACTACCTCCAGGTACCGTCTCATAATATTTTTTTTCTTTTTTGCTTATCTAAGGACAACGCCCTCCCAAAGGTTACGCCTACGCCTCTGCTTTCTTCCATAAATGACATGGAAAAGGCGGCAAAAGTAATTTTGCCTACAAGTGTCGAAGAGTTGAATGCGGCACTGCTTCCTTCAATAATGAAGAACCCAGTACCTACCATACTATACATATATGTTTAAAAATGTGTCATTTAGTTCAAAGTGTGATTTCTAATAATAATAATAATAATAATAATAATAGGTAGGTACTATAATCATAAAACTTAAAGAATTCTATTTAGGTACTTAAAGTTTGGATTCTTTTCGTATCCGTAAACATCTTTAACGAATCGCAGCTAGAAAGTTGCTCAAGTTTCGCAAAAGAATTTTTTTTCTTTTCTGAAATTATATTTTAATTAATTAACTGAACATTTTTTGAAGTAAGTTCGATACTTGAAAATACAGAAAAATCAATCTCCATCTAAATTTCAATAACAAAATTGCCAAATTCCTTAGAAATTTTTTTTTTGTTCTAGTATCACGGTACCATATCCTACAAGAAGATGAGCTAAATTTTTCGAGAAAACGCAATAATTTAAGTTTCGTTTATTTCACAGGGTCGTATTTCGATCCGTTTCTGCAGCCCCCACAACAAAGAAACGTTTTTCAGCTTTTCAAACACATCCGAAACCAACTCGTTGACGTTAAAACAATTTCACAAAAACCTTGGGTTTTTTTTCTCAATTTTTCTTTAATCTGTAGGTGCCTTATTCTACCTGTGATGAAACCTTTTTTTCCAATTTCAAAACTCGTTTGAATCTTCAAGTAAGAGGCAGGAGTGTCGAAATTTTGAATCTTCAACAGGTGTTTCATTTCGTTCCATGTTAGTTGAGGAAAAAAAATTGTAAAAATTTCTAGTTCAGTTAGTCTTACTCGTCGGTTCTTCTGCTTCTTTATCTTCTTTTTTTATACGATATTTCTTTGATGTTTCCTTTCTGAATGAGTTATTTTAAGGGGAGGGAATTGTTTCAAATTTCATAAAGTAAGTTCAAAAATTGTTTTGTGTTTTAACTTCGCTGTCAACCAATTTTCAATACACAACCTAATTTATTATTTTATTTTTTCTTTACAATTAAATATTATATTTGTTTTTTTTTTTGTTGTTTTTTTTTGGCAACACTCACCCAAACCTATCTTACTTGGGTGCGTTCAGAATGAATAACCTATGCAACCATTGTTGTCTGAAAAAGTTGAAATATTATTGTTATTTACCAACATTACACTCTTACCTGAGAATAGGACACAATACACGAATGAATTGCTTGATAAAGTAATAGTCAAATGTTTATTCAGTTTAATGAAACAAATAACTTCCTGAAGTACAAAGGTAAGAACTAGAACAAACATTCATAAAATGTATGCGTACTAAACATTATAACAATATGGCAGTACAACATTGAATTGTGAAAGCGCGATGGTAATGGAGACATGGTTGCCAAGTAGGAGACACCGAGAAAGAGGAGGTGCGATGTTGCCACATATGGTGACATCTAACAATTACCTCAAGTTTACCCTGGCCTAAACGAATGTTCTGTCCCATTTCAGGGTGAATAATTTTAATATGTACAATAGATTGTTATCAATCATTTTACAGTGTTATAAAAATTATAGGTACAATATTGAACAGTTAAACAGCGAATGTTTGTTTGGTGTAAGTGCACCTTAATATAGCTCCGTTTGAAAGGACTACACCAGCTTACACTAACCTACACCAGAAGAACGATTCCACAAATGTAGGAATGTTATATGACTCTGCGTTAAGTTTTACTTGAATATTTATGGAATATCCCTACTGGCGTAGATTGGAGTAAATTAGTGTATTCCTATCAAACAAAGCTTACGAGTGTAACCCAGGTGTTCATTCTGAATACACCCCTTTTCAGTGGCTTACCAGTGGTCTTCAACCTATAGCCTATAGGCCATTAGTGACCCACAAAATGATTTTTATTAATCCACGAAAGAATATCCAAATAGAGAAATATCAAATTCTCATTTTTTATAAGTAGAGATAAATTATTTTTTTTTAGGGATATGAAATTCAAACTTAAAAATAAGAGCTGGATGAAAGTTTAATTTTTTTAATTCTGATCAGGGTCATATCTACATTGTGGAAATTTTGGGTGTCACAACTGCCTCATAAATCTCAAAAAAAAAAAAGTAAATTAACTATTTTTGAACACAAAAAAACACCTAAATTACTTTTTTTACTCAAATATCGCTTGCAATATTGCATTTTTGATTAGTATAGTCCCCATAAAGGTGAATACTGTACAAGGCACTGATGCTGATGAATTTCTTGTACCACATATTATTTCGTGGCCCCCTGGCTCTCTCCAAAAATATAATTTTGCTAGTGGGTACAAAAAGGTTGAAACCTCTGGCCTAAACTGAACAAAAAGTAGTGAATTTTAATACGAACACAAAATGACGCCAAAATAAGAACTTGCGAAAAATCGCCCACCTACACCGGGAGTTTCACTTTTTTGCACAGTTTAATTATTTTTTTGTGTTGTTTCAATAGGTATGGGTAACAATTCTCATATTTTCAATGTAAAATTATTTTTTTTGGCAGTGGAGGGATTGTTGCAAAAAATAAATTATTGCTACCCTTGTCATTTGTAGCAGGCCAGGCTTATGACGCAAATTTCACACTCCTATCAAAGTACCCATATATTTTTGAACGTGTCTTTGATCAGACAAAAAAGATGCTAGAAAAAATATATGAGACGAGAGTAATAAGACTTCTACCCTTTTCTAGGACTTTTTGTTTTTTTAATGTAATATTGAATTTGGCTCATTCATTCTCAATGATACAATCGAAAAATAAAACAGTACCGAAAAAATAAAATTATTAAAAACAAATTTTTTGTTTTTACAAGGAATCGAACACGGGTTACCAAACTGATAGACCTTGCATCGGAGCAAAGAGCCTCTGTGGAACTTCCAAATTCTTATTTTTAAATAACATTAACACAAATCAAAATTTACTATTTGTCTGAACTTAGACCCTTCTCTTATTTTTAAGTAGGTTTAAAAATCTACTAATTACGCTTGGTGCGGGTAGCTACGTTTTTTGTTTCATGATCTCAGGAAAATTTTGGCACTAATAATTCAAATTCATATATATACATATATATATATATAGATAGATAGATACATAGATATAAGTTCATTTCTTGTTCCCACGGTACAGGTCCCAATTTTTATCAGATAATCAGGAAATTTTGTACGTACATTAGTACTAAGCCAAGGACTAGACCTATTGATTTGATGCGGATCAGCAGGATGTTTTTTCCGGTATCACCATTTTTGTTTTTATTTTGGGCATAAAATGCTCAATTTTACATCAATAGAAGAAATTCCGAACAATTATTTGTTATAATTTATTGTAATACGCTACCAATTTTGGCAAGGATTGGTCGGACAGTACTTCTAGTACCGCTATTTTTTTTATATTGGTCACAAAATGATCAATTTTGGAAGAATATGTATGAAATTTGAAACAATATTTATTATATTTTATTGTAGCATATTGCTAATTTTGGTGTAGATTGATAGGATGGTACTTTCAATCAAATATTTCTTTTTGTTTTTAGTCTGGCTATGAAAAAGTTAATTTTGAACAAATGTTTATTATATAATTGATTGTAACATTCTACCAGGTTTTGTGTAGGATAGTATTTCCTTCAAGTAAGTTTTTGTTTTTAATGGTTTCAAACTGTGTATTTTCGAAATTCAGAACAAATATTTTTAATTAGGTTTTCTTTAGAAAATCTACTTATTACATTTAGTGTGGTATTAGCCTCCAGGGTTGGGGGTGAGTATATTTTTTGTTTCATGACCTCAGAAAAATTTTGGCACGAATAACTCAAATTCATATATAGGTTGAAGCTTCCAAAATGAATTGGCTCATAAAGTCAACCTTCATGTATGGTGGTGTGTAAATGTTAATGACATTACAATGTCTTAAAACTAAGACATCATGCAGCCAAAACACTGATTCAAGGGGTCTTGAAATATGACTTTAAGACGTTTTATTTTTTAATTTTGTCAAAATTCTACAGTTAAATTCTTTTTGACTTTGAATTAAACCTTCTTGGACACGATGGAATACAACTTACCTTGTCTTCATATGTCAGCAAATTAATATGACAAATGAATCAGCAATAAGTATTAAGTGTTGATAGAAGAACCTAACAAAGTTTTTGATCCATAAGATGATCAAAACTTACAAAAACATACAGCAGAATTATTTTGTCAAAGACTATAATTACAAAATAATTACAGTGTCGACAAAGCGGATAAAGCAAAGTGTACAGCAAAAAAATAAAAAAATAAAAAAAAGCTATTGCAGAGTAGGGGAAATCATCAGAAAGTTCTTTTGTCTTCGTAAGTGATGGTGGTTGTGTGATGTAAAAGACTCCTATTATGAAACTTTAGGCTTCGGAGCTTTTGGTGTGTAAAAGATGAGATGATAAAAATAAACTAACATAGATGAAATCAAATCCACTATGCGCAAAAGGAGGCTCTACATGGCCTTTAATTAACAGAGCAATGAAGTCATCTTGAACAAAGCTTGTCTGGGGTTTGTCGGCAACACACCAAATTTTCCTCCTAACAGATGCCAGGAACTCCATCTGATTGTATTGTCGACTATAACTTCACCACGTAGGTGTTTTCAAAAGATCGCTTTGAAGTGCGATATATAACTGACATTTTAAGAATGACTTTTGTGTCGTCACTACTGATCCTTCATGACAAAAGAACATTCCTAATTTGTCTTTGTCTTCAACTTAATCTAGCATAAGTTCAAACTACCATCCTAGTTGTCTACAAAGGTAGATTCAGGTTTGAAATATTCTACATCCGCAGATGGTACACTTAGAAATTGCCTAGGTGAGGACTTTAACATACGACTTGAGACTTGGACCTGCTACTATCCACCTACACAAGAAGGAATGCTTGCAAAAATGAACCTAATACCGGGTATTGTCTAAACAATAGTGATTTAAAAATAAAATTTGTTTCTACAAGTCAGTTCTTCTTGTCCGTAAGGTTTCCCCACGTATTGTCTGCTAATGGCTTTTAAACATACGATGCTGATAAATTAAAAGTATGAAAATTAATATATAAGCAATCATACAAAAGGCAGCAAATATTTATGTTGACATACAATAAGCAAAGCATAAGAATATAAATGATAAAGCAGAATAAAATTGGCTGCATACGATAGGCAAAGTGCAGAGTACATGCATAAAATAAGATGAAGTTGGCTGCATTCATTTCATTCGATGGGTTTTTACTTTCTATTGAATTTGTATTCATCTGCATTCATCTCATGGTGCCAGTTGAACAAATTAAATCAAATTGTTTTGCAGAGAATTGTCAAAATATGAACCGTCGGCTCTGTAATACAAGACTTGATAAAATGTTAAATTTTGTCTGAAAAGGAATCGGATTCAATTACTGTTGTCATGATTTGATCTAAATATGAGTTTGAATTTGGACACTATAACATCTGAATTCGTATTCTACTGCTTACATAATGTCGTCATACTTTTGTCTTTATTATATGTTCAAAATAATATTTATTTTATAGTCCCAAAATCTCGGACATCTCAAGGTATATTATATATGTATATAATCAATTTCTTATTCGCATGGTACAGATCGCAATTTTTGTCCGATGATCACGAAATTTGGTAGGTATATTTTTATTAAGCCAAGGACCAGACTTACTGATCTTAGTACTGATTGGCCAGACGGTACTTCCAGTATTATTATTTTTGTCTTTATTTTGGCTATAATATGCTCAGTTTTGCACCAATAACCACGAAATTCAGAATAAATATTTATTTTGATTCGTTGTAGTAGGCTTCCAATTTTGGCGAGGATCGGCTGGGCGGTACTTCCGATACCGTTATTTTTGTTTTTATATGAGTCATAAAATGCGGAATATTGGAACCATATGTACGAAATTTGAAATAAATATTCATTAAAATTTATTTTAGCAAACGATCAGTTTTGGATCAGTTTTGGTGCGGATTGACAGGACAATACTTCTGGCAAAGCTTTTTTGCCATTTTTTCCCAATTTGCCCATGAACTTTTTTTACAAAAATTAACCACATGTTCCTGTTTTCTTATTTTTCATTTCATAACTTTATTATATTTCATTAGTTTTATTTTGAATTATATGATAATGTACCATACTTTATCATCTTAATTTATTTTGATTTTTTCGAGAAAAAAAGTTTTTATATTTCATATTGTCTAATATTTTGTCTGCAGCTAACACATCGCATACAATCATAACATTCCATTAATGCATATAAACTTATAGACAATTAATGTGACCATCAAAATTTATAATTCTTTCTCTCGAAACCTACTTTTTCTAACGAGGCTTACTGCGCTAGAGTTTTTTCATTTGTTTTCAGAAAAATAGTTTTATTTTCCTTAACAATTTTGGGCGAAAGAAGGGGATCATAGTTTTTGGTCAGCACAATTTTTTTAACCAAGGAAAGTTGGAAAACAAAAAAAGTACTAACAAAATTGTGAGACAACGAAATGTTTTCTCTTCAGTTAAGTAGGTAAGTTTATTATAAGGTACCGTATTTGTAAATTTGGCATCCACTGTTGAAGCAGGCGATTTTAAAACCATTTAGGACTGATGTATAAAGGATTTACACATCCTTCTTGGGAGCATGTGTTATTTTATACACTGGTCCTGCTTACTGCATATAGCAGCCTACTACGTCGTCTCTTTCTTTGATTATATACATTTTTTATTTATTTTCATAAAAGTTTCCTCTGCTGCTGGGATTCGAACCTCTAACATTACTGTTGGAGAATTAGTATTTTAACCAACAAATCAATAGGCCAGGAGGTCCAGCGAAAAGTAGAGGGATAGTTTGTGCATATATGTTTCCCAATAGCAAAAATATTTATTTATCTAAATTTTTTTGTTTATTTTTTTTTTTAAGGGGAGGTATTGCTAAAATAGTACGTGACACGCGTGGGTATAGTAGGTGATTGATACTCGTGTGATTTGCAGCACGAGCCGAAGGCGAGTGATGTAAAAATCACACTCAGATCAAAATCACTTACTTTATACATTTGTATCACAAATAACAATTCTGTAAAAGAATGTGTCCATCAGATACACAAAATAATTTTACAAAATTATTTTAAACCGACTACCCCCTTACCACCTTAACAAAATAATTAGGCATGCCGTTAGTTCTGAACATACGAACGAAAAAATAACGAAATTTCACTTTTTTTCATAAAATATTCAGAGTATGAACAGTGAAATTTAATTTAGTACACCTATAGTTAACAATATTGGCCTTTTCGTAAGTACCTGTAAATATAGGTATACCTGTATACATAGATTTTGTACCTATCTTAATTCCTTTTTGTTTGCGTGAGCTGAAAAATAGAGACCTTACATGTATGAATATTGATATTTGAACAATTTCTGTAAAGAATTTTTCTAATCCATATTGCGTAAAAAATAACAGCATTGTCCACTAAAAAATATAAAAATAAAAATTTGGCTGTGCTAATGCCGACGAAAATAAATTTTCTAGCCCATCTACGGTTTCAACAAGTTTTTTTAGTCCTAATTAATGGAAATTATCAATCTCCAAGAATTTATCTTCATGCCGACGAAATTCCCACGATTATTCGAGGCAATTTTATCAAATTTTCTCCCCAAGTTCTGATAACACTAAGCCGCAATTTGTGCCAAAATGTTTGTAATAAAAACCCACAAACCGCAAGACTTGTGAATAACATTTTATCGATATTATTTAGGTCTATATAAGAAAAATATTTTATTTCGAACATTTCGTTATTCCGAGTTGGTACATTTATCCGAACGTACCAAAAATAACGTTTCTAATCACTTTAAGTTAGAATTTAATAATTTTTCAACATGTCTCGAAATGCCAGCACCTCATCCGCAGATGCTATCAGTTATTTGCTTGATAGGCCCACAGAGCCTATATTCAACGCAAAAGGAAGCAACGGAGATATTCAGTTCATCATTCCAGACTCGTATTACGTAAGTTCCATTTTTGAACGACTACAATTATAAAAAAATTTACACGATTTTCACTTATTGCACAGTCGAGGAGGGTTCATTGGAAATGATTTTTAAGTAGGTTTTCTGTTGAAAATCTACTTATTAATCTTAGTGTCATGAAACGATCTGCGGAGGTGGATACGTTTTTTGTTTCATAACGCAAGCAAAATTTTGGCACTAACAACACAAATTCATACATATATATATATACAAAAACCAATTTCTTGTTACCACGGTACGGGTCGTAATTTTTATTAGATAGTCACAAAATTTGAAACGAACATTAGTACTAAGCCAAGAACCTGACCTATTGATTTTATTGAGAATCGGCCATAAGGTACTTCCGGTATGGCTATTTTCATTTTTGTTTTGGAAATACAATGTTTAATTTTTAACCAATAGCTGTGAAATTTGAAACATATATTCACTATGACTCATTATAACTTGTTATGAATTTTGGTGTGGATCAGCCGTAGGGTACTTACGGTATGACTATTTCCGTTTTTGTTTTAGCTATAAAATTTTCAATTTTCGACCAATAGGAACGCAATTCGGAACAAATTTTTATTACGATCTATTAATAACTTTTTGGTGACTACCTAATTTTATGTGTTTAATTTTTATTTTGTTAAATAAAGGTACACATTTCATTTTTCATACAAAGGTAACACTGCTAAATTCATCATTTTTCATTCTAGGATAACACTGTTAAATTCGTTGAGTCGGGAGGGGGGATACAACGAATTGGGTTTTGTGTTAGTGTGCGTGTGCGTGCGTGCGTTAAATATACAATCAAGTAACACGCACACTGACAAAACAATCATGGTTTTTTCATTTTTTAAAAATTTTTCACTTTTTGTCGCACATTACGTCATCTTTTTACTATGTACCTCAGGTTAAACATTTCCAATGTTAAAAGGAAGTTCTCAATTTGATCCCTGTTTAGATATGTAGGTTAGGTTACGAATGTAGGTATGTTTGTCTGTGAATTTCTGGAGAACTACAGGACAAACTTTGATGAAATTTTTTTGAAATGACGGAGATTGATGCCACTTAGATCCCGTGTTATTTTTTAGAGCCGATGAAATAATTTTTGAGTTATTTAAAAAAAAAAACACGTTAATTTATATGCATGTATATCTAGTAAGAACGTGTATGTTTGTCCACAAATATCTAGAAAACTTTTGGCAGACAGATTTTGATGAACATCTTTTTAAATGATAGAAGGTGATACCGTGGTGGTCCTATACTATTATTTTTTATATTGATTAGATATTTTCAGAGTTCTCTCGTCTTTAAAACATGTAATATTTTAAAGTAAAACTTCCGCTAACTCTAATGTACAAAGAAACGAAATAACAGAGTAAAAAGTTTTTTTTATCAAAAACTAGAACCAATTTAAAATAAAAAAAAGATGCCCCAAAAGGAGAAAAATGACCTTTTTAAAATTTCCACTGCAAAATCTAGAAATTGGAATTATTGAAATCGGCACTAATTAAAAAGTTTTGTCATAAAATTATGCGGAATTGACGTATAAACCTACACCTATACATAGGTACTTGTATTATATAAAGGAAAAGAGAGCAGACTTCAATAACTCCAGTCGCTAGATCTTGCAGGAGAAATTTTAAAAATATTATTTTTCTTTTTTAAAACATTTCTATTGTTTTTTTTTTCTTTTTAAATTGGTTCTATTTTATGTTGAAATTTAATTAAATTTTTTTTTTAGCTTATAATCAACGGGTGGATGGGGTTAAGCCTGAAAAAATTTGCAATTTCCTTCCATGCATATAAAAGATAATCGTAAGTTAGGCTGTTGTCGAAAAATATTTTGATTACCCCCCCACCCGGACCACCACACTCTACCCAAAATAAATGTTTTCTGGTTACGCTATTGATTTGATTCGAATATGTATTTGTTATTCGCCACAATTTTTGACAGGTTGCTAAATATAAACCAGCCCAAGACAGTATTGAAACAAAATTCAGCAGCGCATCGACCACATTTCGGGTAAAGGAACTCAAAAACCTTCCAGACATCTCTTTTTCAGCCTCGTTACCACGAAAACAAAACTTCTCTGTTTTCAATGATTATCATCGTGAATGTGCGACTAGACTTATCAATATTTTAATGGGTAAGTTACCAATAATTTAATATACGAATATTTCATTTTTTTCTGCAAATTTATTTTTATTCTATTTTCATTCGTTCAATGATTTTTCCCTTAGAATTATGAAAATTTTAAAGGCTAATAATAACAGAGGCAGATCCTCCGAAGAACGGGAAATAGGAACAATTAAGTGGTTGAAAAAAGAAAGGGTGTTGAACGGTTTTTCCTGAAAACCGGCTCAAAAGTAGCGATTTTAAATTCCCATTTTATTTATTAGCTGAAGTTTCTGAAAATATTCCTCCCCTTCAAAAATACGTTTTTAGATCCTTTTCGAAAACAAAGAGGTGGAAAAGAAACATTGTTTCTATGGAAAAATTATGTTATTCTAGAATGATGTTGGGTTATCCATAAATAATCTACGAAAAATAGGTATAACTAGACTAGTTTGTTCTTCAGCCAAAAAATGGCATGTTTCACAAATTTCAGAAAAGGTAAAATAAATTCGGTGTTGGGAACAGTTTTTCACGTAAATTCACTTAATATGGGCCTGTAAATGGTTTAAAATTATCATTGTATACAGTATTAGAACAATTAGTAATAATATTGGAAGGAATTATATAAGTTAATTCTTAATGAAACCTTTTCTGAAATTAAAATTTCGAATTTAAAATTTGTATTGCAGTTTTAATTACAAAAATTATTTTCTTTTTCTGAAGGTTAGATCGATATAGCACAGCTCAAGGATTTAAAAGGAACATTTTTTTTTTTTCAAAATCAATCAAACACTATCTTGTAGTCTACAAAATTTTTTAATTTATTTTTTAATTTACAATAAATATGAAAAACATTAGGTATAAGTACCTACCGAAAATCCTGTTTTTGAAGAGAAAAATTGTGGCGATAGTTTTCTTATTTTTCCTCCAGGGTAATTACTAAAAGTTGAACCAATAATTCGTTAAGGCTAATAAGATAGAGCTACTTTAGGCTACTCCATTCATTTAACTTATTTTATTTAATTCCGTAAAACTACCATAAAAATGACATGCTAACGAGACAAAAAAAAAATGCAAAAAACTAAACATTTGCCTTAACTATTCCATAAAAATTACCATGCCCATTTTTCTTAATTTGTCAGAATATTTAAAATTCAATCCTTTACAAACTGCTTTTATTCAAATGGTGGGCCAAAACCAGGGGAACGTAAAGTTGCAGCCTACTGTTTTCTCAATATAAAGACTTACCTACTTTACCAGTCGATCGTAGAATCTCGATCTTTTTGTACAGATACCTATTTAAAAATACCAGTTTCTCTCAGAATGTAGGTAAATGTTGAAAACCTCAACTTTTTCCAAAAATATTTTTTACCTGTAACTATGTTTGTCTATTCAAAATGTACGTGCTATTTAAATAAAACGTCTATTAAACCTTTATTAAGATTGAATAATGTTCAAATTTAGACTTCTAGAATGAAGACAAATTTTCATTTTCTCGAATAAACTCACAGGCAAAATATTTTGTGAATTCAGATGCCAATAGTGTCGAAGATTTCGTATCACTGGCTGCGTACATTCGTGATCGGGTAAATTCATATTTGTACGTGTACTCCTTATCTGTCGCATTGATTCATCGTAAAGACACCAAAAACATTCAAGTACCATCGCACTTAAACCTTTTCCCAGAGCTTTACATGGATAAAGCTATATTTTCGCAAGCCAGAGAAGAATTAAACATTGTACCTGTTGGATCGAGGGTATATATTATTACACATACAAGTATATTTACATATATATATAGTTACATACGCAAGTTAATAAAGTATTTATTTTATAGTTATACTTATATATATATATATATATATATATATAGTATGTTATTTGTTCAAGTCCTTAATCAATTAACTTGAACAATTATTTTGTCAGAATGTCATCGAAGTACCTCGAGATTACACAGCCTCAGATCGAGACCCGGAACATCATGTCGCCTACTTTCGTGAAGATGTAGGAATCAATCTTCATCACTGGCACTGGCATCTTGTTTATCCTACTGATGGTAGACGAGAAATCGTAGACAAAGATCGACGTGGAGAACTATTTTACTATATGCACCAACAAATAATGGCCAGGTTTGAAAAAGTTGATGTCATTGTTGTTATGATTTTTTTCATTTCAATGACGATTATAATTAATTTGCGAAACATTTCTGTTATTAAAAAAATTAAATTTCAGGTATAATCTTGAGAGATTATGTAATAAATTAGCTAGAACTGAACGTCTACTGAATTTGAAAGAACCGGCTGTACTAGAGGAAGGTTACTATCCAAAATTGGACAGCAGTGTGGCTAGTCGTATGTGGGCTTCAAGACATCCAAATACTCGACTACAGGTAAATAAAGATTTCGACTGCCATGTAAATGAAAGTATATTACGATATACATAATTAAGTCAGTTGATTCAGAATACGGTGAGAGGCTTCAGAAACTTCAGTTGTGGGGCTATAAACGAGTAGGTACAATTAAGGAAAAATATTGTTCGCACGGATGATTTTCCTTTCGTTGAATGGATAAAACACTGAAGTTGCTTTAAAAGCTAAAAATTTTGTATTCTAAATTTTTTACATACGATAATGTACCACTAATCTTAATAAATTCTCATTCAAGAAAATAATAAGAAATTTTTTTTTAATGGGCTTAGGCTAGCTTCTCAGCCATTGTACTCAAATGATGATGAATATATTTGAAGTCAAAGCGAGGAAGGAGTTAGTCAGGATTAGGGTTACCATCTGTCGAGATTAAAAATTTCTGACATATACCTAATTGAAAGTTAAGGGTTTCTATGATCAGGGCCGTAGAGAAGAAATTCGGGCCGAGAAAAAAAAATTTATGGACTTTCAAAACATTCAAAATCGCATCCTTGTTCAGGTACAATATTTAGGATTTATCTATAGGAAGGGTTTCACAATACTAGAGAAGCTAATTTTGCTTACTCCATTCGCAAAAACTTTTTTTTAGAGATTTTCCAGGAAAATGTTCTACTTTTCTTTCTTTAATTAGCTTTTATTCTACTCACTACTGCGATATTAAAATATACCAATACTGCAGCCAACCTTCCGCAACGAAATAATGTTTATTTGGCATGAAGTTAAAGCCAAAAAATAAATAAAAATAAAAGCTTATCTTTTAAAAACTCGTTTTTTACCAAAATTTATTTTAAAGAAGAATCCCACTTCGCCCTTCACATCAGGACTGTCCATAATGAAACGGGGAAGGCCAGAACAAGATATCAAAAGTCAAAAGAAAAATTCCAGAACTTTAATGCCCTCTGCGCTCGGTAACAAGAAGCCCTTATCACAGACATTGTGTCAAGAGTAGGGTAAGAATAATATTATTCGGTTATTTTTTTGCAACGAAAAATTTCAGAATTTTTAAAATTGCCACCCTGATAAGGATTTGAAGTCTAAAGTACCTGACAAGTTCGGCTTTTTCCGGACGCGTGGTAACGTTCCAGATCCGATGGCCAACGGTCTACTAGCATGAATTTTTAAATCACATCCTGGAGCACCAATGGAACCAAAACAAACATATAGATATTTTGGGTTAGGAATGTCTCAAATTAACAACCTTTCGATTGCGAAGCCCTACACTTAACCATAACACCAGACCGACCTCCTAATTAAAAATGTGTGACGTACAATTTTTTTTGTTTTTTATTACTCCCATAGATGGTGTGTCGCCCCTTTAATTTGGAAAACAGCCCATCTACATTTTAAATAATATTTTATCGTAATTGTACATAGAGACCATAGGAGAAAATTAGCGTTGTATTGTGTCACATGAAAATTCTTTCAGCCATATTTTCTAGAGGTTTTATCCAAATGGTTCACTTTTTATACGGTTGAATAAAGCTTCTAAAGGAACATGTAATGAGAGAAAATTTAAATATGAATGTCACTTACAATTCGAGATGTCACTAAAATAAAAAAAATTGGTACTACAACATGGGGTTGTAAAACATCACAGCATGTCACAGCATGTGAAAACTGTCCCAAAATATAAAAAAAGTGTATCATTATATTAAAAAAATGTTACAACATATAAAGAATTACTCTTTCAGCCTGATTTTATTTGAACAAAAATTTAATTAAATTTTTCAAACTTGTCCAAATCAAAGAACAAATACGACATAGTAATGGGGAAACGAGCTCCAAACTTCTGAACCCAAACTTTCAAACCAAATTCTTTTGGGATCCATGTTACACTGGCCACTAACAGAAATTTTAATTTGTTTTTTACAACAGTTTTTCTCAAAAATTTTATTTTTTAGGCACCTTTACCAAGTGACTTTTTACAATATTCTAATGTGAGACATTTCACACTACTCCTTCATTTGACACTTAGACGCATGTTGACTATCGAAAAATAAACTATTTTTTAAAACTTATAATATCATATCAGATTCGCCTTTAAAGGGGCTTTCTTTTGATACATTCTGTTACCTTCCTTTAATAAAATTGAAGTTCCAAATAAGAAAAAGAGGAACGTATCAATTTTAGATTTTGGCCATTGAAGACACTTTCTTTTAATAACTGATGAGGGAAAGCAAGTAGGTAATATTGATTTAAAGTACCAAATCAAAATTAGTGGTATAATACATATTGATACATAACTACAGACCAAATTTTTTGTAAGGAGCTCGATCTATACTCTATTACAAAGAAAAAAAACAATCCACCACCTGCAATACACACAGTTTACGGACTTGAAAGAAAGGGGAAAAGATTGATTAAAACACAGAATTAAATTTTTTTTGAGCAATTAACGTATTTTCACAGGCACCTAGATGTCATATTTATTTGCTTTTTTCAACTAAATAGACTAGAGTGACCCTGGCCCATTTTGGAATAAATTCTCATTTGGAACAGAGTATGTAGTGGTTCCCATTAGTTAGATATTTCAGATGCGAAATTTTACAAGGTGAGACATAATAAAATAATGTCTCTAACTCATTCGATTCATATAGGCCTATCTATAGTCTTCAAATCTTTCATCTGACAGTCTAACACTCAAAGCACGAAGGTTATGAGGAAATAGTGTTTGACTGCAGAATATCAATGTCAATGATTACAGAATATCAATCGAGAATCAGATCGACTACAGGTGGACATTCAAGATCTTGAACGCTGGAGAGATCGTATCCTCGAAGCCATTCATAATGGACGCTATCAAGTAGGCATTAAATTTTGATTCTTTTCACATATCTTCATTCACGAATTGAATTTTATAAAACGATATCTGTTCACCGTATATCTGTTTTAGCTTCGAAATGCTAAGGAGCAATCACGAGAATTTACAGTGGAAACTGGTATCGATATCCTAGGAAACATAGTTGAATCTTCTGTTCTGAGCGTTAATCGACAAGAATATGGAAATTTGCATAATCATGGTCATAATTTAATTTCCTACATACACGACCCTGATAGTAGATATTTGGTAAGTCATGGTTCAGTACTTTTCATTCTAGGCCTTAATACTGACCCTATAATGTAACCTACCTACTCTATAAAAGTCACGCGATTCTTTCTTCATCGTTAGTTTTATTAACGATTATGATCCCATCGGGTTGTTTCTAATGGGAAATTCTCGAAAACGAAAATAATGTTTTCATAAAAGTCATCTTAATTAATGCATTCTTCGGTTGTACACAGCATCTTGATTTTTTTCTGACCTTTAACTTTATGTAGTTCTTGACCATTCTACATAACTGATTATATTCATTTTTGCTAGATGGATACATAGGTACAAACAATTTCATAAACATTTATCCGAGAAAAAAATGTTTTAGGGAGGGGAGAGGAAGACGAGAATTTTATTTCTTAAATGATAGCCTACGATAAAAATTTGAATCTCACTGTAGTCCATCCAACGAGAGTTAATCACAAAAATGAAACGCAACTCGCAACTACTTTACAATTTTATATGCATTATTTACGCATTATTGCCAGATGGAATATGCAGGAATACGAATTATACGAATACCTACTTGAAAATATGAATATTTTGCAACTAACAATAATTTTTAATATTGAATTAATCTCAAAAAATCTTAATTAATTAATATTCTCCCTTTATTTTGTCACAAATTTAGAAGCTAAATTCAATCAGTACCAACACTTTTTTATACAACCATTGAATGAAATTTTTTTTTTATTATTCATTTTTTTTAAGGCGCAGGGATCATTTTTTGTTGGACGGACTATATCACCTACTGTTTTGGCTAAATGATCAAAATAATGACAAAGTTCTATAATTCATTTCCAAAATTATTAGCTTTGTTTAATGTAGATACAGTGAAAAATTAAAATAAAAGATTTAAGTATTAGTGAGTAGTGATGCATAAATTGTCATTACTATCCATAGTTTTTAGCAAAAATGAGTATTGAAAGTTAATGATAGAAAAAAGTATCTATATTAGGTACCTATGCATCACTAAATATGAATTCAGCTATTTGTAACAGTTAATGATGCGGAAACGATTGATAGTTTTCCTCAGAAATGACTATCGAGAGCTATTGACAGCTTTGTTGAGACCACCAATCCTTCTCCCCTCTCACTCCTGCGAACACACGATTACCTTTATACATAATTTATATATCTGTTTGCGGCTACACTGTATTACCACTTCCGCCGCTCACTCGTCCATCTCCATATACATTTGTTTATCTCACTCAAACTGTACTCTTACTTAAATTATGTAACTATCTTAAAATATACTCGCTTCTTGGACGTAACTTCGTGTAAAACCTTATTTTGTGTGTCTTCACTGGTCCTCATCCTCTATAAGCTTTGGACTAATTATTGATATCTATTGATAGGAAAACATACCAATATTATGCATCAGTACAAAATACACTAATGTTCTAGTTCCCAACCAGTTCTGTTAAAAGTGAGTTCTAAGTCCAACTCATTCAGTTTTTTGTCAGTTCTATGAGTGACAAAACTCAAGAAGTGGATATCTCAAATGAAATAATTAAAATAATTTTTAAATAAGAGCTGGGCGCATGATACAACCGTTATTAAAATTTAAAAGAGAACTTTTCCCCAGCTTCTCACAGAGTCAGATTAAGAAGTTTTATGCACTTTTTAAGAACTAAAGTATGAAAATCGAGCAACCTCTTCACAGAAGTGTGGTTTCATATTTCTTATAAAACGATCAGAGATATTGAAAAATTATTTCAATCGAAGAAAATAGTAATTTATGAACAACTCGTTGTTAACCACGGCATTGATTACTTTCATACATGGGCGTAGCAACGGTGGGATAACCTGAGACACTTGCCCCACGGATAAAATTGAAAAAACGGGTAAAAAGAAGCTAAACGTAGGAACCAAAGAAAAATAAAATCAGGTGTTGTGGGCAACCTGCTGACAAATTATTTTCTCATTAAGATGTGTGATGTTATTATTTTTGAGTAGGTTTTCCATGAAAATCATAAAACGATCTGCGAGTGGGGGTAGGTTCGTTTTTTATTTTATAGCCCAAGAGAAATTTTGGTATCAGAAATGGAAATTCATACAATAAATAATATATTACATACCTACGTAGTATATAATTATAGGCCATTTTCTTTTTACCATGGTACAAATCGCAATGTTTGTCTGATAGTCACGAAATTTGGTAGGAATTTTAGTAATTACTAAACCAAGGAGCTGACTTATTGATTATGGTGTGGATAGGGAGGATGGTAGTTCCGATACAGTTATTTTTGTCTGCATTATTTTGGTTATAAAATGTCTAATTTTAGACCAACAGCTTCGAAATTTGGAACGAACTATAATATAATATTGCAACATGTTACCAATTTTGGTGTGGATAGGTTGGGTAGTTACAGCTTTTTTTTTTTTACTATAAAATTTTTAATTTTGAACCATAGCTACGAAACTTGGAGCAAATATTCGATATTACCTATTTTATTGTAACACGCTTCTAATTTTGGTGCTGATCGGCCTGACAGTACCTTTGTAAAGTCTATTAATTGTGTTTCGATTTTGAAAGAGATAATGGTTTTAAAATGCGTAATTTCAAGTCAACAGCGACAAAATTTTATACAATCATCGCAATCAGGATCTATTACTACTTTTTTAGCATCTCATTTTCTACTTTTTGAAGAACTACTTTTTCTAACGAAGTTGGTGCTGCGTTAGAGTTTCTTTGAAGGTATTATGACGACATAAAATCCAGACATCTATACTAACTCAAATTAGAATTTTTAAAAGTTGGGGGGGAGCGCACAGAATTTCCTTTATACCTGCAGTGAAAAAAAATCGTAGCTACGCCCATACTTCCATGTTCGGTAGCTCTCCGTTAAAAATGATTAAGCTAATGAAAAACATCTATGTATAGAACTTGACTTGTAGCTAAAATTAAAGGGTTTGATTTTTTTATAAACCCATTTTCACCGGAGAATTGAAAGAAAGAAATTTATTGTTGAAAAAGATTGCATTAAACAGAACTGAATTTTATTCTTGCATTTTTGCCCTCGCCATTAGGTAACTCGTAATTATTAGTTCATTTTGAGTAAAATTTAACGACAAAAATGAATTTGTCGTTGAAAAATAGGTGAGATCATAGCTGAAAGTTTTATTCTACCATTATTAATTTTTGAATTAATTTGAGACAATAAACAATTTTAAAAACGAAAAATTTTCTATTAGTTTGCTTTTTTTTTTTTTTTGTTTTTCTCAATCATTTATAAATAGCCAGAGATAATCGGAGAATTATAATTTGCAGTAAAATTGAACACATTTTCTCCTCTTTCCAGCAATTTCAACCTCAGATTTTCAGGTTAAACAGTGGCTGAGGAATCATTGAATAATCGAGGAAAAGTTTTTTTCTAAATGGATACCAATGTATTGATTGACAAAATTATTGAACCTTATCATAACAAAAGTAGCAACTTGACCTTGACGAACAGTTTTTTGCAAATACATAATTCAAAAATCATCTAACTGATTTTAAAATATCATTTTTACTGACCTTTCTCCGAAAATTACGATTAATTTCACGTAAGGTTCATCAAAGTCCATCCAGTAGTTCTCCAGTGAAACGTGGACACGTTTTTACCCTATCATTTTATTAATATAGATAATATTATGTTACATTCACTGCAAACCAGTACCTCCATTTCGCACAATTAGTTTTAAATCCAATGACGTCCTAAAAGAATTTTTCCGTTGGGGTAAATGTTCGTTCGAATTTTCGGACAAAAAAAAACCGAATTGATGTTTCTTTTTTTTTGAATTCAGTTAAAAATACACAAATCTGCCGACTGGTCTCAAAATTTTCCAATTTTCCGAATGACTTTTTTGGGTGGGGGGTCGACTCAACCCACTCAGTCGGGACATTCCTGTTAAATCGAATTAAAAATATAGCTAAATGATACCTCTGATTGTCTTTTCTCTCAACAAATCTCTGTGTTTGATTAAAAAGAATAATTAGTCACGGAGAATGTTGTGACGAATTGTATTGTCAAGCTCTTTATCACAATGGAACAAAACTCACTTCGGTAGGTTCTTGTAATTGGATCATTACAGGTATGATTAGTTAAAAAAATAAAGTAAACAATCAGAAGCAAAATTCTGAATATTGTCGTGGACGTAAGCCTATTTTTAATGTGACCTATGATGTCCTAACCTGAAAAAGCATAGGCATACCCAGGCCTAATCAATTCTATTCGTTCTGGCATGCGTACGCGAATATTCTAAATTAATTAGGCGATGACTGAAATTTCTAAATTTTTGCAGGAACTAAACAGTGTTATGGGCGATTCGGCCACGGCTATGCGAGATCCAGCATTCTACAGATGGCACGCATTTATTAATTACATTTTTGAGGAATACAAACGTACTTTGACACCGTACGACGAAAAACAGGTAGGTATCCAAATCGGCTAAAAATTAATTTAAATTATATTGTATTTATATCATTAAAATACTATATGCGATGAACGGCAGAGCGATTTCCTGTAACATGAAAAATAATAAAATTATAAACGACGCGTTGTAGGCTGAACTATAGAATGATATTATTTTTTGATTTTCAGCTGAATTTTGAAAACGTGCAAGTTACAAAACTTCTACTGAAAACGAATAAGCTGCCTGACAATGAAGTGGCAACATTTTGGCAGACTGCTGACATTGATTTATCCAGAGGGTTAGACTTTGCTGAAGCGAAAGGTTCTGTGTTCGCAAGAGTTACGCATTTGCAACATGCGCCATTCCAATACAACATTACTGTAAGTCTCATTATTATTCCAATCGGTTATACCTACAGCTTTAAGTAAGTTTGAATGTTTATTTTAGGGTGGAGAAGGCCGCTCGATCAAGAATGGGTTTAGGCTACAAACAAATGTTGGTTAGGTAAAGGAAAAATGCGCATGGAATGTAAATGAATAGAAAAAGCAACCAGCAAGTTACTAGACTGAAAGAGGCCAAGTGTGAATAATTTCAAAGCGTTAAAGAATACTAAAATTCGCGAAACGATTGTTTTTGAAGAAACTTATAGGCTGAATAAGTCTGTGCAGGGAGCTATACCTACATTTGATGTGTTAAAATTGAGACCAGTATAGCCTATCGATAATTGGTAGATAAGTTCAAAGAATCAAATATGCAAGCCCGAGGAAAGGCTGGAAAGTGAGAGGATTATAATATATCAGAGAAGGGCCAAATAAAGGCCTAATTTAGGTTTATATGTGTGGGGACTCATCGGTATGAGGTGTAGGGGCTCGGACCCCCGACGACAGTCGCCGCCCCATAGGGCAGGCAACTTATCGTCCTTGCGACGTTAAACCAACACACAATATTACGTTCGATCGTAATTATCGACGTATACGTACAAGATAATATACGAGTACGAATCGTGACGTCATCCATCAATCACTGTCACGATTCGTACACGAACCGGCCAGCCGCCACCTACGATAGTAGGGGATGATGCGACCTGGCCGTACTTAAACAACGTACGTATTTTATTACGTACGTGTGTTTGTGTGCACCAGCCAAAACGGGTATAAAAACTCACAGAACCGGCTCTAAAATTGCCAGTGTTCGGTTTGGTTTTGGCTTGCCCATACTTTCGTATGAAGTGGCTGAACACGCTTAAATTCTGTAGAATTTCCTTCTGGTGAGAATATCTCTCACGACAAGGTATTCCACAATATGTTTTATTATTCGATATAAGACCACTGTTCGATGATTTGAGATGTTAACAAAATGTACATACGAATTTGGTCTTTTCTAAAAATCTGTAATACGATTCGCTCTGTGCATTGAATTGAAAATGATCCATATGGGACATATGTACGTACAACTGAAATGAGGTAGCTGTTTAGGAATAGCTTCCAAGATATAGGTACTGTGAGCAGATAACAAAGGATATACTTACCCAGATTTGATTTTACTGTATGCGAATAAAAGTTAAAAAATGGCCAAAAATGGGGCTCAGAACGAAACGAATAGAAAGGATATAGGGCTACCTATATATTCTTAGTGGTTCGGTTCACTAAAGTAAACCCCTAAGGGAAAAATGAAGTGCACTTAACTGTTTTGGTATTCTTAAGGCGTTATTATCATCACTGAAGTATGAATTCTAAGGGGAAAATTCGTGTCTGGTCAGGAGGTCTCCTAAGTGAATTCACTTCGCTAAATGCCCTCATAACGTTAAGTGAATGTAAATGAGAAAAAATTTTAGAAATTGACTGATGACCACAAAAAGATGAGAAGTGTTCTCATTACTTTACAATGTTTTATGGAATGGAGGGGGTGGGACGGAGTTGAATGTGTTGAAAAAAACTCGCCAAGAATTATAAAAATGTATGAATTTCTTACCTAGCGTAGGTATGAAACTACGTATTATCATTTGAACTGCCATTTTCCATTTACAGGTTGAAAATAAAGGATCGGCACGAATGGGAACTGTACGAATTTTTTACGCGCCTAAATTTGACGAACGTAATAAAACATTTTTATTCAGAGACCAAAAACTGTTATTTATCGAATTGGATCGTTTTACATACAACTGTGAGGACAAAAAACTATTTAAAATCATCACTCAGCAGCTCTCGAATATATAATGTTTTTTAACGCACATCATTTATTGTCCTCTAGTACGAAGTGGGACGAATAATATTGTTCGAAATTCAACTGATTCCTCCGTGACGATTCCTTACGAGCTAACCTTCCGCAATTTGTCTAACAAACCTTCGGCTGGTAGTCGCCAGGAAGCTGCATACAACTTTTGCGGTTGTGGTTGGCCTCAGCACATGCTTATGGCGAAAGGAAATACCAACGGATATGCGTGTCAACTCTTTGTCATGGTTTCAAACCATCAAAATGACCAAGTGAGCGAAAATTCGGCAAGATTTTTGAAGGTCGAAAGCATCGATGCCTCAATTAATGCACCTTACTCTGTCAATTGCAGCTACCAGGGGCAAACGTTAGCAAAAGTTGCGACGATGCTTCCAGTTACTGCGGCGTGAGGGACAGTAAATACCCGGACAAACAGGCGATGGGCTATCCGCTGGATCGATTACCACGAACCAATGTCCAAACTTTGGCTCAATTTTTGACTCCGAATATGAAAGTACAAGACATAACGATTCGATTCGCCGACAGAGTAGCAGCTCCCATTCAACAAAGACCTCCAACCAGAACACCGACTGGAAGGAGTTAATGAGACTGTATCACGAAAGAACGGCTGGAGGAAACGTGCACACTGCTGTATATGCATGCGAACCTAACGTGGAAATAGTTATATAAGAGTATGGTTATATTATAAATATAAGGGATGTAGGTAAACGTGTACAATAAAATAATGAGAGGTAATTAAATACTTGGTACTCATCAAAAAATGTAATTCATTCGTGATTGTCAGGAGATTTAAACTTCGTCCAAAGTAAATTAAAAGAAAAGAAAAAAAAAATGAAAATAAGGAAAAAGTCTATTTATTAACAAAACAATCCTTTTTAATGCGCTCCATAACATTAAACATTCCATTGTAGAGAAGATTTTTTGAGGAATTGTATTTTTTCATTGTTTCCTGTAGTTTTTTACAAAATCACAGTGTAAAATGAAAATGGGTCATAGTCGATAACTTCTAAATTAATGTAAGTTTATATCGTTGTAAAAAATGATGCGTCAAGGATTTTTCATTTATGTAGCAGCAGCAGTAGCTGTCTTGGTAACAACAAAATATTTCTTTCAGGCCAGAAAACAACAATTAAAAAAAAATTCAAAACTAGAAATTATCCATTTTATTTTGCCAAAAGTATTTCTAACAACATTCTATGAACATATAAATGGAAAAACCAGCATACAATATTTTCGAATAACTCCTGCACTTTTTAAACATTGGTGAGGCCCCTTCTCCAGGAAAATTATGAAAATATATTCTGTTAGGCAGTGGTGTTAGTGAATTTTTGTTGCTATGAAAGTTCTTCGAGGAGCAGGATAGAGAGAGATAAAGATTTTTTACCAACTGCGCACGGTGGAGGTTATAGGTATGTTTGGTATGATCTATTTCCGGAACTAACGGAATTTCGTTCACTCAGAACAAATGTCTTACTTTACAGATTCTAATGAAAGTAGGCTCAAAATGTTTCTAACCATTCGGAGAATATCTAAGTTGTTCACATTTGAAAATTAAAAAAGTAGAAGGGTGTAATTGAAGAAAATGCAGAATTAAAAGATTGAAAAAATTATTATCATAAATTTGGGCATATCAACAAATAAGAGCTACTCTTACTATTTTACTTATGCTGGTAATTTATCATCCAATACAGTTTAAAGTTTTCTTGCCAATTTTCTTGAGGAGGTAGTGAGGTAATCAAAATATCCTCATTGAGTTGGTATCCTAACAAAAAAACACTCTTGCGCCAGAAAAATCAGGTTTTAGAAAAGCACTTCGCAATTCGTCTAGTGACAAAAGTAGAATACTGAATAAATTGATTCTACAAAGATTAAACAAAAACAAAAACGGAGGTACCTCGAGTACTGTCCGGGCGATCCGAACCATAATCAATAAATCTGGTCATTGTTTCAGTACTAATGTTTGTACTAAATTTCATGACTATTGGACAAAAATTTCAACCTGTACCCCATGAACAAGCAGAGTCAGTTTCAAGTTCTTTATCACCCTGGACTATAATATTTCTGTCACTTTATTTTTTTTTACCCTCTCCCCCACAAGGATAGTAACTGTTTTTTTATTTTATTAATGTGATAACATTTTTATTTTCACTACAGCAAAATTCGGGGTTTGTTTTTACATTCGATGTCGTTTTTTCTTGTTAAATTTTCCACTGATTATCGATAATATATCGTTATAAACTACATAGCTTTCTTATGACACATCAAAATATTGATATTTCATTCGACATTGATAAAATAGTTATGAGGAAATCCATGTATTTGTTAGCACAGTATCAATAGTTGATGGTAAAACATTGATATTGAAGATGAAAATGTTATCACATTAAATGTAACAGTCTGTGGTAGTCACTGATACTGGGGCCTTTTTTCTTAGCCTTTGAATTTTGCTACGACATAAATTTCGCCAATCCTATTAACAAGAATAATACATATTCATCTATAATAATATGTATTGTCACTATAATAAATGTAAAGGTGACTGAAATTACAAGGCAAAATTATTTACTGGATTTTACAAGTATGTGGAATTATAAAAATTTCGTTATTTCCACCTTTAAATCAATTCATAAGAATGATTTTAATAACCTGGTATCCAGAAAACAAGCTTAAAATAGTTATACTTGTAACGGATATGTTTGTTATATTATTATATTGACATACATATTTGTCTACACAAAAAAATTTATTTCATTCTGTACATTTATCCCTTTTAAATTGTACAGTTAACTGGTGAAAGTACCATTACTTCCTGCCAGCATTCACAACACGTTTTTTAATGGGATATTCGATGACCTCAGTGTACTGGTCCTCCGAATATTCTCAAATAAATAAATCCCTCTAATCAGCAAATCCCTATTTCATACCTAATACCATGTAAAAACATATACCCTGACAGGGTATATAAACTCTTGTTTGCACTAAAATAATTGTAGGTACTGTAATTTTATATTCATTCAGTCTTAGTACTGCACATTAATACTCTCTCAGTCTTAGTACTGTGATTAATCAAGTTGTCTTGAATATTGTACTTTTGTATGTACAAATTATTATTTTAATAGAATGTTAAAACTTATTGTGTATTTTAATTTTATTTAAAGTCTTTCTGAAAGTTAAAGTCCACATCAGTTGTGAATAATAAACTTAATAATTTAAATTAATTATCGAGTAATAATAATATTCCTGTGAATATTGTAATAATGTGAAGGAAGTGTAACTTCACCAAAAGAGATTCATTTCCAGTACTAAATAACCTCTTTTGGCCGTTACAATACTAACTTATTTTCATTTGAAAAAAAAATCCCATAATGAGTTTTACACCCACTTTACCTCTGGTTTGAAAAATACATTTCATTAAGAAAACTTTATTTTTTCTTATGATCCTTGTAGCACAAGTCAAAGGCAAATGATGCAAATCATATGAGTAGCAATCACCTACTTTACCTGAGTGTCACATACTATTTTTTTCAATGCCGCCTCCCCCAAAAAACAAACCAAAAAATGGAGAAAAATAAATATTTTGGTAACTGGCAAACATATAAGTGTAAAGTATCACAATTACTTCAATTAGAAATTGTGGCGCGATGTTTGATTTCAAACGTGGAGGTAAGAAGGTCAATCCCCCAGAGCAGAAAAACTTTTATTTAAAAAAAAAAATTGTGTATCAAAACTAAGATAGTACTAAAGCGTATTATAATGTTTGATGCATGTATATGAAAAAAAAAAAGTTATAGTGTTTAATAAAGTAAAAATGATCCAAGTGCTGAAAAATGATGTTAAAAAATAGTGTTGAAATCTCCTTCTTCACATACAGTTAAGAGGCAAAAAAGTGTCTGTTTTTAAGGAAGATGTTGAAAAAAGATAATTTTCCTGAAGGTAACTTATTCTAGAATATCTTTTCACGATGACAGCTATTTTCAACTTTTAATGGTACTTATACATATATGATTTACATTTGCCTACCTATATTAAACCCAGAATATTACAAAAACAGATGTATAGGCTATAAGTACTTCAAAATTTTTTTTTTTACATTTTATACAGAAATGATGTCACTCACATAGTAAAATTCACAAAGAAACAGCTGAACAATCGAGAAGCACACAAATTCTTATAAATTTGAACCAGTTTTTTCATTCATTAGGTACTTACCACATACCAATAATAATGACAAATTTTCTTCAAACTGAAAACAAAAAAAAAAAGTCTGAAAACTGTGTGAACTGCATTTTGCAGACAATCAGACTTATGATTTGTTTTTCATACTGAAATATGTATAGGTAGTATTTGCAAATAATTAGCCCACTGTGAAAATAAGTAAATAAATAAATTATAATAATGCCGTAAAAATTACCATTTAGATGTACCTTCCAGAACTGTCTAGAATTATCTAGAAGAACTACTTTGTACAACCCACATATTTGGAATAGGATAATCAGTTATCTCACTGGTCAAATATGACATCATCCTACTATGCTCATCCTATGCCACCATCATGTCACCTTATGCTCACAAATTCATTTTAAATTAACTAATCCATTTTTAGTAGAGACCCACTTCTATTGTAACCATCAAACATTAAGGGATTCAATCTTCTGAGTCCTCAATGTTAAACTAGTCTTAGTAATTTTTTTAATGCACAAATATCACTTTGAAATTAAAGTTAATTGGGACTTAGTCAAATTGTTTTGTGTTTATTAATCATTTTCAATCTAAAGTTACCGTCACATTACCAGAATTAAAAATTATTAGTAAGTAAGGCACAAAAGAGTTATGGGTAGGGATGGTGAAAATTATCCATTTCTTGAGAAAAAAAATTGATTAGTACCTACTACATTTTCCTATTTTGACCCAATTTTCTTCATGCACATAAGAATGTAGATAAGTACTTACATATAATATATATAATATTATATCATACATACAATTTATGACTGTGTATGTACCCATGTATCTCCCAAATTTTGTGTTCATAGCTTTCAGAAAACTACAACACAGCTAAAGCTGAAATTTTTATGGAAGATAGTTTTTCCATTAGAGCAGATCTGAGAAAACTGAAGTGCTAAAAATTTATGAAAAAGTTGTTTTTCCATGATTTTCAGAAAACAACAAAAGAGATCAAGCTGAAATTTTCACTATAGATTGTCCTTATGTAGGGGCAAGTCTGATATAACTTTAGTGCTGTTGGTTCCATAAATTCCAAGAAAACTGGAGAAGACAAATTGCTAGAAAAAATTTTGTGCTCACTGTTTTGAGACAACTACACAACAAGGCATAGGCCAGTAATTTTCACGAAAGGTATTCTTTATATGGGACAAAGTCTGATAGGAGTTTTGTGCCTATTGGTTCAGTAGGAACCTAGTTTCTGATAAAACTGGAAAACACAAAACATTCTTGGAAATTGGTTTTTATCAATGAAATGTCGATAGAATAATATTTTCGTTGAAGATATCTAAAACTAGATAATTTGTCCTAATTTTTTAACCTGAAATTTAAGCAATGAAATATATATAGATTAACATGTTTGTCAAATATCGATAACCATCGATAGTTTTTTGCAACTTTTTCAAGTACACTGAAAATCAATTACAACAAACTTCAAGGGACTGTTAAAATTTGTTTGTTTTAACCAATGTTTGTTGTAACCGATTTTTTTTTTTTTTCTATGAAAATAAGTAGTATATATAGTAAAAATATAAGTTACTGATACAAATAGTAGAAAAGATTGCTGGCCTCAATTTATTACTGTACTTTAAAAAACATGAAAATAGAATACATACATATACATACACTTACTTTGGCAAAGATGAAAAATAATGTAGAATGTCGGTTTGTCTAATTTTCACATATTTAATATTTTTTGTTGTAAACAAATTCGTAGCATCCGATATATTTTTGCCTTATCTCTTACGCATTTTTGCCGGGACTTGGAGCTTAGTGCGTTGTAAACGGTTGTTCATTTTATCTGGTGTTCTTTCTAGTGATTTTCACTGTACTTATTTTGAATTCGAGTTTGTTTTTTAAATTATTATATACTAGCTTTGTAGGAGGGGTCTACGCCCCCTCTCCACCCGCTTCAGTTACAAACCCTAGATTACCAAAATCATATACGAGAGCATGTACATCCAATGTCCAATTGTTGGCAATATATTATGCAGAAAGCCCTTCTTATACAGTATATATGTATGTATACATTGGTACCCATATATAGTAATACGCAGAGCGCTCAGTTTTGTTATTATATTTTCTCTCGCCATTATCTCGTGATTAATTTTTTTAGGGGATATCTGATGGTGAAAACGAATTTGTTAAAAATTAGGGAGGTCATCGCTGAAAATTTTGTTCTTCCATCATTAGCTTTTGAAATAAATAACAAACTAAAAAACGGCAAATTTCTCATTAATTTTTAGTTTTTTTATGGCCGATTTGTGAAAAACTAATGGCCATAAAAAGATAAATTTTGTTAGAAAACTAGAGAAAACTCTTTTCGGTAGTAAAAACCACAGCTTAGTAGCTTAAACAGTAGCTGAGAAATCGTGAAGTGAGAGAAGAGCAGTTTTTTTCAAAATTAAAATGTTGTAAATGTTGCAAAAAACGCGGATTGATATACCAAAAGTGGGATTGAATTTTATTATAATATATGTAGATCAAAATTGGCAAATTGAGTTTTCTAGTGTAATATTTTGCGCTAGGTTTTTTTTTTCTTTTCGCGCCTCAAGTGGCTTTTCATAACTTTTCATATGACCAACAAAAAACAGAAATTGTCCGCAAGTAAGAGGAAGGCAAGCATAAAAATAATAGCCTCGTTTTGTGACAAAATAATGAAAAATATCCATTATCAGACTACAAATAAATTATTTTTGAAAATTGAAGAGTGGCCTATGAACATCTGCCTCTGAAGCTTACCCTAATTTTTTTTTGTACTGAATATCCTACGATAAGAGACTTAGTTTTCTCATTTCGTGTCAAAAGAAACCTCAATTTCAAGACATTTTCATGACTTTTGAAAACTTTTTTTTCCAGCGAAGCTTGGATTTCCAGAATTTTGAAGTATTAATGACCTAAAACATTCTTCCCAGTAAAACATGCAGCACTTGAATTTTTTACAGTTTCAAATTTAGCGTGAATTAAAATTTTTTAAATGTTGCAAAACGCATAAAATAATTTTGAGATTGGTATAAATTAGTGTAATAATTCTTGATGGATACCGTACCTACTCCTTTCGAACTTGACTCCGCAATATTTGTGCGGTGAAATTAATATTTTCCCACTCTTTGCCGATGAGTATAATTTTTTTCACTTTTTAATTATCAAACGCAAATTATACGTCCATTTCGTTTTCAAAAGTTAATTGTTCGATTTTTTTCGTTATATCGACACAAATGAGGAATATTCTATACAGAAAAAAGGTGATTTCCCTATGAAAAAAATATTTTGTTTTCTTTAAACTTTCCATCTTAATTTTCCACAATAATATTGCTGAGTAATTATTTGTGGTTCTTGAGTATCTTTGTAACACACATCAATCCTATATAGATAATTCCCATAACAATTTTTGAAAAAAACATTTTCGTCAAAATTCAAAAACTTTTTCTGAGTAAAAATGAAATTTTCCAAACAAAAATATTTAGTAAAATGTAATGTTACTCAGAAACCCAATTCGGAGAAAAAAAAAATCAGGTGAAGGCAACTTTTAATTTTTTCTGGCTTATACTCATTTCGGCAGCTCTAAAAATTTTTCATTTTCACGAACATTTGAATGGCTTATAATATAGTCGCCTTGTCAATCCATTAAGACAAGAGTACCGTGTACCTACATAATTATTTACAACGGAAATTTTGGATGAGCAAAACCAAAAATTCAAAAATAGGGCGTATTTTATATTGTTTATAATTTTTTTGTTCGATACACACTATAAACAAAACAAAAAACAAAAAATAATTTTGACCATTAAATCATTTATCCTGGTATCTACATTATCTAATATTCTGAGGATATTTCCCAATCAAAAATATAGGTTATCGTCTCATTTAATATTTATCGCTCTGAAAGTCACCATTTTTTTAACCATTCTCTCGTTTTATCTCACCGCAATAAAATCAACTATGGCTTATGCGTTTATTGGAAACCAAAAAAACTATACTTAACCACCTCATTTCCGGAATTTATATAACCTAGTGTCAGTATAATCATATTTTATATCACTTAATTTAAATCAACCATTTATAAAAAGAAAATGCTATTGTTAATGTGTCATCGTTTCAAAACGTTTCTCCAAGTAGGACGTTTAGAAGTTAATTTTGTCAAATCAGAAATTTTCGCTTCAGCCTAATCATGACGTCTCAAAATGCTACTAATATAACAACAGATACGATCGGTTACCTGTTCGATAGACCAACCGAACCTATTTTCAATGCAAAAGGAAACGACGGCAGCGTTCAATTTATTATTCCAGATTCGTATTATGTAAGTTCAGTTCTTCATCATTTTCTGCTAATTTAGGCTACTTTATAAGGTAACTGCCTATAACAATTTTATTTTTTTGTTAGACGCTCCATGTGCCAGCTTCATTTCGCGCATGTCTCAGATAGTCAATTACCTACCTATGACTGCATTGCTTAGATATTGTTGTTATTCAGAAAAGATGAGGGCAAAAACTATAAGTCTCGAAGGCAATATTAACACTTCAGTAATTGATGAAGATAGATACGGATCTGTGTGAAACTTAGGATGCTTCGGTATACTTTGAGTCCATTTCTCGATCAAGTTAGAACCGGGGCCTAATCCACCCGATAGTTTTCGAATGACGGCCATTTGATATTTGAAATATGTAGACAATATGTGAGCTCAGCGAAATTTTTCATGAATTGGGACAAAATTTTAATATGTGTATAATATGGGCCAAGTCTGCCAGTTAGTTTCTAAATTATAGCTACGTCTTTTTGAAATTTTCATTAAAATAAAACATTCTTTTTAAAACCTATAATAAATGCAACCTGCTTAAAATATAATTTGAAATTCCATTTATTTTCGGCAAAATCTATACCTTCCTAACTCGCGGGCTATCGTTTTTTAAGTAGATTTTTTCAAAACTCTACTTATTTAAATGGCCTGAGTATTCGAACCCAGGTGTAAGAGTGGGTACGTTTTTCATTTCATGATCTGAGCATTTTGGCACTATTTTTGAAAATACTTTTTTTTTTTTTTTAAATATGTACCCCCTTTCGCGGTGAGTTCATTTTCAGATATAATTTTGATCGAATGGTTTCGATTTAATACACATATTCGAATTCACCTGAGGAAGAACCCTATTGCTTTTGGTCTGAATCGGACGAATAGTCCTTTCGATAGGTCGGTTTATATGCATTTTTTATTGAACAACGTATAAGTCGTAATTTTAAATGGATAAGCCTGAAATTTAGTATACCTATGTATTTTGGGTTAAGGACAATACCTATCAATTTTGGTGCGGATAAGCTTTACGGTACGATTTTTGGCAGATTAATGGCTTTAAAAGAAGTAATTTTTAAGCCATAGTCAAAAAATTTTGTACAAATATTGATTTGAAGCATATCTAACATTTTTCCAAATTTGGTTTCTATTGATATTATGGTTCATTCTCTTGGGCTGTTGGAGGTGGTGATTTTTCATGTTATCGCAATAAAAGTTGAAATTCTCTTTCAATAGTCGCGAAATTTGGTACGCCTTGGGCGCATGCGTCATTTTTAGCACTAGTACTAACTACTTACTACTGAAAATAGCCTTAACATCGTCAATTTAAATTTTTTTTCTTTTTTTTTCCGTAAAAAGTCTTTATTTTGAAAATTTGAATTTCGGATATCGACATTCGCAGGCCAGCACCATAACCACTACACCACGAAGTATGGTTGAAAAATGAGGGATAGTTTATGCTTATGTATTTCCCACTTGCAAAAATATTCATTTATCTTAATTTTTTTTTTGTTTTTTAGGAGGTGTTGCAAAATATGGTATGTGACAAAGGTGTATATAGTAGATGACTGATTCTCGTGTGCTGAAAAAATCACACTCTGATCAGAATAACCTACTTTATACACTTGTATCACAAATAACTATTTAGACGCTCAAATTCAGAAATCCCGAAATGAGCGGTTAACGAACATCTATATAGTAATCTTGCAAGTTGAAATAATTTTTTTTTGTTGTTATTGTTATTGTAAATGAAATCAGTGCCAGATTTTTCTCGAGATAATTGTTGGCAATAACCTGTTAGCGTCAAATTTTTCAAAAATAAAAATAAAAAGGACGATGCATTGGTACGGAGTAGTTTTTCACCCAGTAGTGTTCTCCGGATTTTTCCTTGGGCGGAGGGGGGTTCACTTGCTAAATATTTTTATACTCTCTCCACTTACAAAATTTAGAATAAGTACCTGCCTGTTGATAAATTTTTTTAACTTCCGAATATTACCAACACTACTACCTATAGGTACCTTCTTATAGTATCTTCTCCCGTTTTCTGTTCCTAAGGATAACCCCCTCCCAAAGGGTACGCGTACGCCTTCACCTTTTTTCCATAAATGAAGCGGAAAAGGCGGCGAAAGTAATTTTTCCTATAAGTTTCAAAGAGATATATGCGGTACTGAATGAAATTGAGATTCTGAACAACTAAATGGAACACTATTAATTTAGCATACCTACGTCTTAAGGTTTTTCTTCTGTCGACCTTATACACCACAGCGATATTAATCTTCCGTTTTTCCAAATTAGTTTCTAAATAAGCTTTCAAGTGTGATACAACAATAAAAGCAAGCCTACAATCTTCCCAGATTCATAAATAATATGGAGGACAAAAATTAATCAAAATCGATCGACTCAATTTTGAGATTGGAGTAGTCGAACACTTTTCTAAATTATTTTCCTCTCTAAATATTGGTGTAGATTTGTTATTTGCTATGTTGATAACCCGTCAATTATTTACAGGCAGATAAATACAAGAAGGCACAATCTAGTATTGTCAATAGATTCAGTTCTGCGTCAACTACATATCGTGTGAAGGAATTGAAAAATTTACCTGACATTTCCGTAGCAGCATCTTTGCCTCGAAAGCAAAACTTCTCTATATTCAATGATTACCACCGTCAATGTGCTGCCGATATCATTAATATTTTATTAGGTTTGTTAATTATATTCACCTAGGCTAAGTTGTAGCCAGTTATAGTATTGGTGACGAACTCGAGTTCATATTAGAATAATATCTAAAAGTGGGTACCTAGGTAACTTATAGAGTGATACCTGTACAACATTTTCAGGTAAGTTTTTTAATCAATAGGTAGTCTAGGTAATTTATCACAACAAGTTGAATTATTTATTAAAAAAATTTAAATGGGGTGAGGTAACTTCTCTATTAGCTTCCTATGTCTTCAGTTACCTGTAGTTAATAATTCTATTCAGGCTATGTTTCGAAACATCTATTGTATATTTTATTTCCTTTCAAATATCTACCTGTCTCGTTTCGAATGTATTTAAAAGCCGAAATATTTTTGATTTATCAATTACCTATTGGCTAAGTACCTACTACTAAAGATAATTATTGCTTTTTGAGTTTGATATTCGTGAAAATTTTTGATATAAAGACAAAAGTCACGATCTTCTGTCTTTAACTTCTTCATCATCAATTAATATTGACATTTAATAAAAAAAAATCAAACAATCAAAAAAAGACTGCCAATCAGAAAAAAAAATTATTTTGAAATGTAGAGTGTGATTTGATTGATTGATACCTACAAAGTATAAGGTAAGTTGAACCACCTTGGTTAAGCCATTAGTCAAGTATAGGTATTATTTTTTACTTTTTAAATGAAAAGGTGATAATTTGAAATCTCAAAATTAATTCTAAAAATGTTAATTACCTCTAAATTTAAAAACTCAAAAAATTAACTTTTGAAACTGGTCAATACTTACCATTAAATTAATTAACATTTCCTGTTTTTTTTTGTTTTTTTTTTGAACAAACAAATTGAAAGAAAATTTTAAACCATGATTCAGTGCATCAACGTTTGAAATCTCGTTTTAAAATATAATGAAATTTTTGAATTTTCAATTGAAAAGTTACAATAAATAAATTTTACACAAAACATTTACACAAAGGTCATAAAAGGTAGGTCCGAAAGTGGCGTGAAACTAATTTGCTAGTTGTTTCTAGGTAATTCTAATACCTAAGTACCTACATTTATCATGGTCTTAAATTCAAACATTAGGCAACCAACTTCAAATTTTTTCTGAACTTCAAATTAATGTTGTCTGCATATGAAATTTTTATTTCCCTCCAACATTTATAATCATGATGGGAAACAGTCGAACGCTTAATTTTAGCTGTATCTGTAAGCGGTGTCTTCAATTTTCACTTGATCGAAAAAAACATTTCAATCTTATACCTATTTATAAAATTGTGAAGATTTTTGACCTACTTTTTCGAGACAAACATTTTTTTTTTTCTCGAAACAACGAGGAGCCTACCAGCAATCATTACGGATTGAAAAACTCTCAAATACTACAAATTCTCTTTTAGCCTAAGTATATTTTATTTTATTTGATCTCTGACGAGAATTTTTTTTTTTCTTTATAGATGCCAAAAGTATTGAAGATTTCGTATCTCTAGCTGCTTATATTCGTGATCGAGTGAATGCATATTTGTACGTGTATTCCTTATCGGTCGCCTTGCTTCATCGTAAAGACACTACAAATGTTCCAGTACCGTCTCATTTGACACTTTTCCCAGAACTTTATATGGACAGAGCCATATTTGTTCAAGCTAGAGAAGAAGAAAATATTGTACCGGTCGGATCGAGGGTAAATATAGGACAATGTTTGATATCTTAAAAACACGATGTTCTGAAAGAGAATTCCATTACTTGGTTCAGTATTTTACTGAAATATTCTTGATTATTAATAAACCGTATAAAATTGCGCAAGTTAATTAGTACATGAGTCATCATTATGTCTATTAGAAATTGAGGTATTTGTTTAAGTTTCTTGGATACCATACCATCTAAATTTTTTTTTTGCAGTTTTCGTACTTTTTTCGCAAATTTAGGTGCAGTTAACAACTAAACATGTTTGGTGTCAACAGAATACGTTATTTCATACTTAACAATTAGAGTCAAAAAAGGCTAAGTGTTGGCTTACAAAAGTGAAATTGTTGGTAAATGAAGGATGTCAAACCTTAGCTTTTTCAAATTAGAAACGAGGTTAAATTCGCACTGCAGAACAGCAAAATACAAAAATTTAGAGCCCAAATAGAAATTTATTTTTTCAATCAAATGGATTCTGTGAAATTTCAGAACAGTTTTTGAAACTGTGTGAGATGTTCGATGACTATACCAGCACTAGTAGTGCTCTCTTTCAATGAGATTTCAAGAGCATCATTTATGAGCAGGGGCATAATAAAAGGTGGCTCCAGGGGGGCTAAGAGCCCCATAAAATTGAGTGTTCCCAATTTCCCCCCAAAAAATTATAGATCTTAAGAACTCAGCTTCTCATCCCTTCCGTCTTCATAGTTTTGTGTCATGAGAACAGGTTGGGTGTAAAAATGAAGGGAATGATGATGGATTATGGAAGGGGGCTGGAACGGATGAGCTGTGAAGGCTGATGGCATGATAAGGGGTTACGGAGTGGGTGTGGACAGGTAGCAAATATAAATTGGGTTTACTAATAATTATCTATTTCAAGATAATATGATAATTACCAGTTATATTTCACACACAATGCTACTGGACATATTCACTGAAAAATGGTTGTTTTCAAAAATCTCAGTAGGAGAAGGGAAGTATCGAACAAAAAAGTACATTATAAGTTATTTGTAGAAAATTTTAGGTTGCGCAATTTTTTACTGAGCTATTTTCATCACAAAATGAAAATATTTGGATAAAAGAAGAACCGAACTCTGGGAGATAAACACCGCCTCCTCAAAATTTCGAGAAACCTAGAGGGTGCAATTCTTTGTACGAGTATGTTACTCGGGGAGACCAAACCAACAACCCGATAAAGCGAAAATTTGTTTGCCAATTTTTTTTGTCCCTCATTTTGATATTCGTTTGATTAGACTAAGAGTGTAACATTTGAAATAAATTTTCAGTAAAGACAAGTAAACAAAAAAACATTTCTGATAAGCCCTTAAGAATAGAAAAAAATATTCTGCCAAAAGTATGAGAAATTTACCCACCCTTAAATGCAGTGTTAGAATACAAAGTCATTGATGATGGAGCAATACAAGTGACAAAATTGAATTTTCGTAACATTTCTCAAGTTAGGAACAAAATTTTATCCTTCGAAAGTCACTGTTCCCCACCCAACTTGTACACTAGAATACTACCCCTATCAAACTCTTTCAGTTTCTTCTCTATGCCTCTCTTAAAATATACACCTACCCATGTAGCCGTATTAAATGACAATTAAGTGATAAAATCATAAATTTTCAAAAATAACATTTGTCAAACATTACTTGGTTCTTCATTTTGTATTTCGTTTGCTGGTCAGAATGTCATTGAAGTACCCCAAGATTATACCGCATCAAATTTAGATTTGGAACAGCGTGTTGCCTATTTTCGGGAGGATGTTGGAATTAATCTTCACCATTGGCACTGGCATTTGGTTTATCCTCCAGATGCCAGAAAAGAAATTGTGGACAAAGATCGACGTGGAGAACTATTTTACTACATGCACCAACAAATTATTGCTAGGTTAGGTCACACGTACGTGTATGTTTGAGCATAATGAAATTCAGAATCAGCTTACTTAGAAAAACGAAATTACAGATATAATTTAGAACGATTATGCAATCATTTGCCAAAAGTGCGACGACTGGTGGACCTGAGAAATCCCATCGAGGAGGGATATTATCCGAAACTAGACAATTCGGTTGCAAATCGAGTCTGGCCTTCGAGACACCCGAATTCTGTATTGAGGGTGTGTAAACCTTACAAATAACGTATACATAAGAATAGTAATTCATTATTTTATAGATCTTTCAAAATTAGTTTAAAATAAAATTTCTGAAAATAGAATGTTAATCGAGAGGCAGACCGTATGATGTTGGATATTCAAGACTTGGAACGTGCAAGGGATCGTATCATTGAAGCTATTGATAACGGACGTTATTTGGTGAGAAAATATTTCGTATTTTTTTCACTGCAGGTAGGTGATGAAATCTTTTGCAACTTCTTTCTCTACCAAAACATAACTTTTAGGTTCCGGGTAGTACGGAGAATACACGTCAGTTTACCATTGAAACTGGGATTGATGTTCTTGGAAATATAGTGGAGGCATCTATCCTCAGTGTGAATCGCGCACAATATGGTAATCTACACAATGATGGTCACAATATCATTTCTTTTATACACGACCCAGAGAACCGATTTCTGGTTAGTCTCATTTTGTTTTATAATTGATAATCGAACTCGTATTTTACAATCGTAATAATTTTCAGAAAAAAAAGTCCTTGCGGAGCAGTTATTCCACACGGAAATTTCAAATGCTCAATATACTTATGCATGCCCGAAAATGAAATTTGTGGGTAGAAAAGTTTTTAATAAGTGTAGGGGTTTTTTAGCCAAGGGTGGATTTAGTGGGCAGGGTGGCTACTGTCCCCCGGCTGGCTCAAATTACCGACCTCCGCACAAAAGTGCGCCGAATGAAGTGAAAGAAAGAGAAAGAGGTTTTGGAATTTTGAAGTTTAAAGGAAATTTGTTTTCTATAAAACTAAGCTATACCTAGTTGTAATGTGATAAAAGTAAGCACTAAATAAGTATAAATATACAAATTTATCATTATTTTGCAAAAAACCGAAAAAACATTTATCAAAAATAAATAAATAAAAACAACCTTATTCTTACTTGGAAGCCAATCACCATTTTTTGGTTAAATATTCCTTAAACGGGTCTATTTAATAGAATTATGTATACCTATTATGGAATACCTTGTTGTGAGAGATATTCACATGTAGAAGGTAATCTACAGCTTTGCGTGTTCTGCCACTTCATACATTAAAGTATGGGAGAATCAAATCGAGGCAAACACTAGCAATTTTGTAGCCAGCTTCCTGAACTTATATAGTGGATTTGGCTCATGCACACAGACACACATACATACATATATGTATGGATTATGTCATAGTTTACGTTGTTTGTTGCCTCTATAAGATGATAAGAAATGACGCAGCGTGTTTGCTACTGGTCTGTGATGTCACTGAGATCCTTATCAGGTAATTGATCACAGCCCGTATAATGTATCTTACCTATATGTACATACAGGTATGAACATACAAATATACGTGTGTTGATTCGTTTAACGTCATAAAGACAAATACATGCCAGCCTTTAGGCGGCAACTGTCATTGAGGAGTGCAAGCCCTTAAATCTCATATGAGTATTGCCACCACACTTATCAATCTTAATTTTGTCAAATTTTTGCAAAATTTTAATTGACTAAAAAGTTTTAGCTCCAAAAAATTCTTGAACAGCTAATTCCGCCTGAAAATCTTGTCTTCAAAATTTATTAACGTATCAAAATTTTAGCTTAGAAATTTAGCATGTTTTACTAGAAGAGCAGATGCAGGTTATCAAACAGCTGAATATTTTTTTACTTTTTGTTGTCACTGGGAGCCGTTATATTATACGCAATACCTACACATTTGATGATATTGTAAATGATTTACACAACATTTTATACGTCTAATAAAAGCATTATATTCAAACTAAATTTTTTTGTTACCTAATTATTCGAACAAATAAGTTGAAACTCGTGAACTACTCAACCAAATGAAATAAACTTTTGGTGGTTAAACGCTAACTATTCAGGTCAATATATGTAAGTATATAAAACAATGATTTTCACAAGTTTGTATTTGAAGTAGTGGTGACTACTTCCCCACCAAGTGCGTACTATTAGGCACACTTCCCTTAAGTCCTATTATCTGAGATTTATGGATAAGAACATAATATTATTTGTTTAGGTAGCGAACTAAATAAAGAGTGGTTAGGAGGTATTCCCTTATCAGAGTCATTTTTCTTGTGGATACATATTTTCCAATTTTTATTGAGGAAATACAGCTTTTATGAATAAAAATTCAAAATTCAAAATCATCGGAACTTTCGTCGAATTTATAAAAATATTTCGTGATAAATTTTTCGAAAAATACTTTATTTCAGTATCTTCATATAATTTCAGATTGACATGGTATTCAGTATTTTTACGAGATGACATGCCAACAAAAACAAGAAAATTCTTCCTCTTCACTTTAGAATGCCTTAGTATAGGTGCTTAGTCAACTGATGCAAGGCGCAAGTGTTGAGAGCAAAAAATAATTTTTTTTGTCTTTCTAGAACATTTATATATCTACTCATAACCTACCTTGAAAATTTTTCACCCTGGACCAATGATCCCTTTGACCCTCCCATCCATAAATCCAGGCTTACCTGCTAGCCTGACTAGATACTCTGCCTGCGCTAAGAAATGCGTGACATCGTAATCAACTGTAGATAATGCATTAATAGGGGCGAGAAGAAAAGGTACCTTTTCTGAAGGGATGCATTTCTTAGTGTGGATGGAATGTAGTTTTGTTCCCTTAAGGTGAATGGGAACGTAAAACGTCAAACTACAGAATATAATGGAGGCGTTCACATTCATTCAAGAACGAAGATTTTTCAAGAATGTGAATAGGAAAGTTGGCTGAAGTTCATATTTCCCCTTTATCATTCTCGGATTTCTAAAATCGCATGCGCAAAACATATTATCACGTCATTTATTTTATTATTTACTATTTTCACTGAGAAAGTATTGTGAACAGACCCTTGAGATTCTCGTTCACATTTTTATTTTAGCTCACATTATTGTTCTAGTTCCCATTAATTGTGAACCGGCCTTTAGCAACGAGCATGTAAAAATATTCACTCTCAAGACTACATCCTTTAATGTGGGTATACCTTATACCAGCCCACAGTGAAAAAGAAAAATACTCATAAAATTTTGCGAATATATCATAAACCATTTCCCACTTTTGATATTCTTGGAAAATATAAAAAGAGCCATATTTAATCTCCAGACATTCATTTCCCTGGATTTCTCATCCTTTAAACCCAATGATCAATACCTACAATTTTACCAAACTTTCTGCAGGAATTAAATGCTGTCATGGGAGATACAGCCATCAACATGCGCGATCCAGTGTTTTATAGATGGCACGCATATATCAATTTCATTTTCGAAAAATATAAACACACCTTACCGCCGTATGAAGAAAGTCAGGTAAGTATGCGTCCATTTTATCTTTAAATACAGGCTTCATTCAATTAATGATGATTAACCATCCCTGTTATCTCTGCGTGAGCAACTTTTCGTTGACTCGAGTAGAAGAATTCACTTTATGGTCGGCCTATTTCAGACAGGCTACCATTTTAACCAAATGTTTGAATATCGTTGTAGCATTGATCGACTGAAGAGAGGAATGTTTAGGATGGTCCGCCCGAACTTTTTCAACATAGATGATTCGCATTGGCATCAATAAAATTTTTAGAGACTATAATTACGTACCATTAACAGCATGTTTAGTGGACAAAAAAAGCGACGAAGATACGTCACAATGGGCCCGTAAACTCGAGACGTCTCATTTTGATGTGTACAAAATTTACGTAGAAAATTGAAGCTGGAGTCTCAAAATGAAAAGTCACCCCGGGCATGTTAGTCTTTGCCCACCGCTGAGTTGCACTCACAATCTTTCTACTCTTCTAAGAATTCTTTGGAGAGTGGTCGACTGAAAATTTTTCAATAAGATTTCATCTTTTCCCGACATTCTTTAAATTATCACATTATTTTAATGCATAAATTATTGTTTACACCAGTCCAATATCCAAAGGGATATGATTTTCGAGATAGTTCAACATTCCTCTCTCAAAGCAGAAAATTACCAAATGAAAATACAAAATCAATTATTAGCAATATTAATAATCTATGCACTTTGGTTTTCTGAGTCTTACGATTCAAATCCAAAAATTCTGTCATGAAAAAGTGCAAAAAAAAAATGATAATTTTTTTTCTTCTTTTTCATTTCATAACAACGTTCTTGATCTGTTTCCAAGAATGCGAGAAAAAAAAGTGAAAATTGGGGACGTGACTTCACTTCAATTCGAGGTGCATCTGCTTTTCGTTTGTTGGAAGAAAGAATTTTTTTCATCATAGCTAATTGCCATTATCCATAGTCTGAACTAATTCAGATATGGGCGAACCTAAGTGCAATAATTTCGTTTAATTTGCCAATTGAATTTGAACAAGGCGATATTGTAAAATGGAAACTGCCACCGAGACTGCTCATACATAATCATATACTGTCAAAAATAAATAATAAGATTTTTTTTTCCAATTACAGCTAAATTTTGAAAATGTTCAAGTTACGAAAATTCAGTTAAAAACGGACAAACTAGTTGAAAATGAAGTGGCAACATTTTGGCAAAACGCGGAAATCGATTTATCCAGAGGATTAGATTTTGCTGACTTAAGAGGTTCGGTTTATGCAAGGGTTACCCATTTGCAGTACGCACCATTCCAATACAACATCACTGTGAGTACATAATATTATACAGTTACCATGGACATAATTAATAGAATTATTCCATACCCGTTTTATTGTTTTTATAACTTAAACCTACTTTCGAATTTAAAATAAAATTTGTTATGCCCTCATTCCTACCCTATACCTTCTATACTAGCTTCTTATTACAGGTTGAAAATAAAGGATCTCCTCGGATGGGAACAGTTCGAATTTTCTACGCACCCAAATACGACGAACGTAAAAACACACTTTTGTTCAAGGACCAAAAAGGATTATTTGTTGAACTGGATCGCTTTGCGTACAACTGTGAGAGCAAAAAATAATACAAAATCATCGTTCAGATTCTTATAAAATATTTTTTCACAACCATCATCTACTTTCAGTGCGCAGTGGGACGAATAACATCGTTCGAAATTCAAATGAATCCTCCGTAACGATTCCTTACGAACTTACCTTCCGCAATTTGACCAATAAACCTGTTGCCGGTTCCCGCGATGATGCTGCCTATAATTTTTGTGGCTGCGGTTGGCCGCAGCATATGCTCATGGCGAAAGGAAATGCCAGTGGATACGAGTGTCAGCTTTTTGTTATGGTTTCGAATTATCAAAATGATCAAGTAAGCCATAACATAACGCCGTTGACCACTGGTGTAGCAAAATAGAATCTAAACCGGAGGAGGGGGGCTTAACTGTTATTAAATTTGTGAATTCTCTATCAACAGCCATTGCTGAGGGAAGGAGTTACGATTTTTTTTGTTTGGCTCAAGAGCGTAGCCAGCATTTCTTCAAGGTGGAGAGAAAAGTTATTTGATGACTTTTTTTTGCTTGTCACTTTTGAAATTTAAAAAATTTGATAAATTTAGCATCTATGTATAATATATGGAACCGACTGTCGCATATTTATTACTAAAATTTTTTCCAAATTGTAGAACTTATAAGCAAAAAAATAAATAAAAATTAGATCATCGGAGAAATCGCCTCCTTTGTCCCCCTTTAGCTACGTCCTTGGTTTGGCTACTAGGTGGGAGGTAGTTTTATCATCCATATCCCCTTCTTCGGTACGGATGGTAACCATAAGTACCTACCGTTACCTCTATACTGATATCTCTAAGTTTAGATGTACAGCCACAGGGCTGCTCTTTGATAAAACCAATTCGACTTTATTGCAGGTTCCCGGAGCGAATGCTAACAAAACTTGCGATGATGCGTCTAGTTATTGCGGCTTAAGAGATAGTAAATATCCAGACAAACAAGCGATGGGATTTCCATTCGACCGTTTACCACGAACGAAAGTTCAAACTATCCAACAGTTTTTAACTCCAAATATGAACTTACAAGATATTAAAATACGCTTCACTGACAGAACGGTGGCTTCGATTCAACAACGGCCAGCCTCTAATCCGCCTAAACGTAATTAGTCTAGTTTGGGTAAGGCTCTTTACTAGTAGGTATACGCTTGAGGGTGATAAGAGATAAACAGCCTTTTTGTGTTGTTATTATATATATATAGTAATGATGAACAATGTAAAATTCACGAAAAATCGAATAAAACAAGATGGCTGCTCATCTCTTATTAACCTCATGCGCATATGTGCTAATAAAGAGCCTCAGTTTGGGTCGGAAGAGTGCATTAAAATAAACTCTTCTAAATGAAAGACAGTTGTTATGTCGGAATAATTCAATTAATTAAAAAATTTTATAATGCATTGCATGTATAATAAAGGAGGAAAGTGGACATAGACTATAATAGACTATACCTTTATTAAGAAAAATATACGTACTTACCTAATCACCTGAAAATAAAATATTATTTTTTTGTTAGATAGGTACCTACATTAATGTATTGTTAACAACCACTTTATTTCTCCATGGAATTTTTGTAACTATGTGACATCCGAAAATATCACAAAAACACACACACAACAAACAAAAAAAGAGAGCCAACAGAAAGGCAGGTAAAGTATAGGAACCCCTGCATGGCCAAGTGTAGGAATAGACAAAAAGGAAGAAAAAGGAAAATTCACCATTTTAAAGCAGACACCCCAATTGCCAGAATAACCAACCACCCCCTCCCACCACATGCCTGATTATTAGGCCATCATAATGAATTTCGATTCCCAAGAAAAGAGTGACTGAAACAGAGAAATAAAAAAAACCATATATTTGCTGATCCTCCGTGACAGCTCCGCAGCGGCCTTGAGATGATGCAAATTCAGGTGGTGATGTTCTGGAATGCCTCTCGTCACCCCGGCTGTTGTAGCCCTGCTGACAAACACTGGTGAAGATGAAACAGCAAAAAGTTGAACTGAATTGCAACTGACTGGTTCCTCTGCTCTGGTTCCGTTGCTCTATCTAGTTGACTGCAAGATCACTATGGAGGTGCGGTTTCTGCACCCCTCTGTGACCTTTTTCAAATTTTGAAAGCCAAAGTTCGAATTTGACCTTAAGAGCCAAAGTATTTTTGATTTTGATTAACACTAAAATGCTTTACAAATTGGCTATCCTATTGGACAAAATTATAAGAAAAGTGTTAAAATTCAAATATTTTGTGACCTCCAAAAATGAGTTTGAAACCTTGAAAGCAAGGATAATTTTAAACACACAATTCGCGATTTATTATGGTAACATTAAACGGTGAGGGCAGGCCCCTCCGAGTAAGTTTTCTAAATTTTTGAATTGAATTAAGTGGCCAAAAAAAAACACTTTCGAGGTGAAAACCTCTTCACAGCGCGATCCGACTGCTAAAATTCAACTAAAGTATACGCTAAACTATAAGGATAGCGCCAGGCATTGAGAGAAATTTCCCCCAGAACTTACCACCAATTGCATCGTCTCGTACATCTCTCACACCATCGAAATACAGCCAATCCTGTAAAAGAAGATAAATTATTTCGGCCACTGCATCAGTTTTTAAACTCTAACATATTTTTTGGTCCATCTAGGCGAGCCACCGAATGGACTGCCAAATGTTAGGCAAGCAGCTACGAGTACACATTGTAGGCTACTGTATAAGATGTACGTAATTTGCAGCTAGGCTAAGTGGCAAATAATAGGTAACACGGACAGGCTAAACAAGTTTGAAATTGTAGCCTAGCCGCTTACGAGAATACAAAGTACGTCTTGAAACATAATTTTCTATGGCTAAATTCGTGTATAATAATTCGAAAAATAATTCGTCGATCGTATTTTGCTGTAAAGGAAAAGAAATATATTGCAAAAAAAAAATGATTTGGCAAGCGTCTTTTGCCGTCAATAGAAAAACATTTTGAAAAAAAACAAGGGAGTTGCAATGGGAAAAGACGTGTTTTATATTAGGGAAATCACGGGTCAGGCATCTCAACTATAATTCAATATTAATGGTAGATATATTTCGCACCTGGTTCAAAAGTGAGCGTTTACATATGAGGGAAGTTAGAGAAGAGTATAGGGAGTTAGCAATTCCCAAGTTATGTAAACTTACTTTTGAACAATGTTGAGAAGATATTTTGTACCTATAAATTAATGATCAGAAAGCAACAAAATGTTAAAATTCTATCATAATGATGAATCTTTTACAGAAATTATAAAAAAATGGAACAAAATATCAATCTCCTCATTGTGGCAAATTTAACATTTGATTCAGAAAATAACCTCTATCTCGATGAAAAGTGAATGTTGTTCCTTGCAAAAAGATGGTTCACATTTTTACATGGAGGCACATTTATTTATATCGAGATTACATTTTATCAATGATAAGAGCTACTTTTCACTTACAAAATACCAGCATAAACATTACCTTTCTGATCGCATATTATATAAAATAATTTTCTTGATTAACAGAAAAACTTAGGCACCTACCTAACTAGATTATTCATAATTAAAATTTTATGAAAAACACTTTTATTCAAAAGAATGGTTTTTTTTCAATTTTATCTCAGTTTGAAATATAAGAAAGAAGTATTAATAGACAAATATTTCAAGAAATTATTTGTCACTGTAATTAGGTATATTATACTCTGTTACTCAAATTAGTTATCATTGGCCTAACTAGTATAGTGAGTATCTCTAAAAAATGTGAAAATCAGGTTATTAGAGATCCTGGTGAATTTTTTGCAGTACATCGATTAGTGTTAGGCATATCACTGAGAAATTAATATTTTTTGTGTTATTCCAAAAATAGAAAAATGTGTATCTCCATTCAGTTTATTTTTAAAGGAAAAGAACCTAACTTCCAAGAAGAAAATGTACATATCTTCAAGGAATATTCCCAATTGAAAAAGGAAAAATGCATATCTCTAAGACAACAAAGTAAGAAAAGTGTGTATGTCCAAACAATTGATTGATGTTGGTTAATATTTGTTAGTAGAAAAGTGTGTATCTCCATTTATTTCTTATTTTACATGGATTTATTACTTATTCATGACCAAAATTACAAAAATTTTATTGACAAAAATTATTTTTCCATATAATGTTTTTATAAATTCAAGTTAATAAAACAAAACTGAATTCTGGTGCTGAAAAACAGTATTTTCTTTTTTCTATAAAATTAGGTAAAATGGAGATACTTACACACTTTACTAATTAGGCAGACATCATTGTTGAAACATACATGTTGTTTGAGAACACATTGGCAACACTGATTATTCAGTCAGTCAGTTACTGCGTTTCTCAGTTGTTAGTTATAGGGATGACAAACATCAAACTTTTCCTTGTCGATAACTATCGATAGTTGACGATAACTATCGATAGTTTTTCCAAAATTTCAAAAAATCTAATTTCTATTTTCTAATCAGTAATTCAAGTATAAAATCTCGATCCCAGTAATTTTTTATAATATAAAAGGTGTAAAAGGTATAAAAAGGATTATGATTTTTATAAAGAGTTGATTAGACAGTTTCTCATAGTTCATTACCTGGCTAAATGTATTGAAAAACATAAAAAAAATTAAAATTTTAACATCAGTTTTTAGTGATGAAACATACACTAGGAAATGTCAAATTCAACTCTCAATGATCAATCGAATATATTATCGAAGAGTTAAAAGAAATAACCTCACTTTCGAGTTTGATATTTCAACTTTTGATTTTCAATATTTTCTTTCAATTTCTAGCATTTCTGTGTGCTTTTTTAAATTTTTTTTGTAACTCCCGACTTATTTGATAGTTATTGATAATTTTTCGGTTGTCAATAGCTTACCAATAGGGCTCTTGTCGATAACTATCGATAGTTTTTCCATCCCTAGTTAGTTAGTCCTCATCAATCTTATCTTTGTTAATATTGCGCATCTCTGTATTTGTCATTTCAGTAAAGTCATTATGTAGGAATTTTGCATAATAAAGTGTTTCATTGGTGCAGTATATAATGTTATTATTTCGTCTCTAAGTTAATATTATTTTGTCTACCATCTCGTCATCCATTTCTTAATACTTCAACATAATCTACAACCCCTGATGTCCATTAATCATATAGCTGTACACTATATGATCCATACATACACAGGTATTGTTTCTATTTTTGTTTTAGGTGTAAAGTAAATTTTTATATTCTTCATTGAGAGTAGATAGCAGTTCGTATCCTGATAGAATTTTATGACTTACATTATTATCATCAAGTAGATATATTTATTTGACTACCAATATTGGGATCGGCTTAAGAACATTTGGTACAAACTCTTCGTCTTTTCCTCTCTTTACATATAATTTTTGATTTTAGATATAATCACACAGAAATCAGGAATCTTGTAAAAATTAGAAAATATAATATCTGTGTTTTAAAATGAAATACATAAAGGTCAAAAAAAAAATTTATTGAATGTGGGGATGTATCACCTTATCACCTTATGGGAGTGATAGACTCAGCCCTGGTTGACAAACAATCTCATCCTGACCAGTGGCAATCAATTAATGCTTTGCACTTTAAATCACTTTTTTAAGCTAACAAAAAAGCACTGTTTCTTCTCCGTGTAACCAAAATATATACCTACCTTCATATTGTATGGATAAGAATAAAATAAAATTTGTGGAAGGATAAATGAAGAGAAGTGGAGAAATTTGTGATATTTTATCCTATAGCTTCTTATCAGATTCAGAGTACCTTCACTTATTAATATATTTTTTCTAATTTTTATTAAAGGAATATACCTAGCTTTTAGGAATTTCAATTCAAAATTCAATTATTAGAATTTTTGTTGGTATTGTAAAAACATTTCATGATATATTTTGCCAAAAATCCTTTACTTCAATATTTTCACATACCTTTAGGTTAACATGTTAGTTATTTTACATAATACAAGATCAGAAAGGCAATGTTTACAATGGTACTTTTTGTGTGAAAAGTAACTCATATCATTGATGAATGTAATCTCAATATAAAGTGAATGCACCTCCATGTAAAAACATGACCCATCTTTTCACAAGAAAGCATGTTCAGTTTACATTGAGGTAAAGGTAACATTTTTTAAATAAAATGTTAAATCTGCCCCAGTAAGGAGGTTGATATTTTATTCCATTTTTTATCATTTTCAAGAAAGACTCATCATTATGATAAAATTTTAACATTTCGTTGCTTTTTGATCATTAATTATATAAAATATCTTCCTCAACAAAATTCAAAAATGAGTTTAAATGAATTGGGAATTCCTCACTCACATTAAATAGTTCACTTTTAAACCTTGGTGTGTAATATACTATTATGAGGTGAAATGACAAAAAAAACTGGTCAATTTCCCAACTTTCTTTTAGAAAGCCTTAGCATAATAGCGCAATTGTTATACATATGTAAACTGAAAATAGTTGTTTATCCGAACTAGTTTATGAAATATGGTTTTTTTTTTTTTCAGGAATCTATTGATTTTTATATCCTAATAAACATACTAAAAGTCTCCCTCCTCCCACTGTAATTTCTCTTCAAATTGTGAAAAATCTGCCCCATTGAGTAATTTTTCTCATTTATCTACACAAATAATGCGCCACTTAAAAAGATAGTTCAATAAAAATTTATTCTAATTACAATATGTATTTTTAATGAAAAACTTGAATAACATTTTTTTGTGGAACCAGTAATTTTCTTACTATGAGTTTTCACAGGTGATGTATATTTTAGCACTGAGCTGAAATACCAAACATTTTTGTTGGTTCAAATACTGTGATGTTTTTAATATTTATAAAAATTTCAAAGTAATACAATAATTATGTATATTATCCAGAGGGGTATTTCAGGGGATGGTTTTACCTCCCCTGGCAGTAGCTCCATTTCTCTTTTTTTTCTCCAATTTTCATGTTTTGTAATTAAAAATTGACTTGAAATTTTGTTTAGTGCAAAGTCACTACCAAATCATCGACGTTGTTTTTGGTGTTGCTAATTCCACTAATACATTAATAACTGCTATAATATGAAAAAGTCTCATAATATACATATAAAAGCTACTATGGGGACAATACTTGTATGAAGTATAGGGGCTTGTACCCCTTCACAACAGTTGCCGCTGAAAGGCTGGCTTATATTTGTCTCAATGATGTTAAACAATTACATGCATGTACGTTTGTATCTCCTTATCTGTACATACATACAGGTAAGATACATTGTATAGACTATGACAAATTACTTGATAAGGATTTTGTTGATGTCATGGGCCAGTACCAAACGCACTGCATCATTTCTTATCACCTTATGGAATGAAAAACAACGTAATGTTATGATATAATACCATATGTATATGTGTATTTGTGTGCGGGTGCCAAAATCCCCTATGTAAACTCACAGAACAGGCTACAAAATCACTGGTGTTTGCCTTGGATTTGGCTTTTCCATACATTCATGTATGATGTGGCAGAACATGCAAAGCTGTTGATTACCTTCTAAGTGTAAATACTTCTCACCACAAGGTATTCCACATCTACATTAAAAGGAGTTTTTTTTTGCTCCTCCTATCATTAGAACCTTCCAACAAAATGTGTGGGCATTTCTCTGGACACCTGTATTTATTTATTGTCTGATGTAGTTTTCATATTCCAAGATCTTTTTTCTTAGTTCTATCATGTTATTTAACAAAATTATTGATTCCATTTCAATTTTTTAAATTTATTTCTTCAAATTCTTCATGTCGATAAGCCCAATAATAATAGGCGGACAACCTTGAATGTTATTCAGTTGTTTAATTTGAACAGTATGGTAATGCAAAAGATGGTCCAAGTAACCATAAATTCTAAAAAAATGATAATTTTACTTTAATAAAATCAACAGCGTTAATGTAATTTTTGTTTCAGGTAAAAACCCGTATACAACTATTAAAAGTAACTGATTTTAAGTTGTGCTATTTCAAAATAAAATTAAATTTCACTTTGTTTTTGTAAGATTTTCTTTTTAAGAGTGGGTTGTAAATGGTAAGTAATCCTTATTCTTCTTTTTTAGTAACAGTGATTAGCCCATTAGAATTTCTTAAAAATTTTGAACACAATAGCTACAACTTTAATGGCACAAAACTTAAATTTTGTCAACCATTAAGTTCCTACAAGTTAGACTTTTATACAAGGTTTCCTAGTTTCTTTTCCTATTCCACAAGGGTATGACAGAACGACAGAGCATAAATACAATAGGAGCCCCATGTTCATTCAAACACTGCAACAAAAAAAAGCACCACTTTTGAGGATGGTGCTAAATTTGAATTTCCTTGCCACTTATTCGGGCCCATGGACAATAATTAGAAATATTTTTTTTAAATACTTTAATTAAATGAATGAATAAATATTATAATTATTAATTTAGAAATCATATTTAACACGAATTTCATAAATAAACATGAGTGAAAATTTTTGGTAGGTATACCTTACCAATGGCAGATATTTTGATTGTGAAAGTGGTGCCGTTTTTTGTTTTACATGCATCTTCTGTTATATTTAAGACTCTTCAGATAGAACTCATTCAGACGGAAAAAACAATCTCTTCACTTATGCTCTTACTTCAAAATGGAGCGAGTTATAGACCAGTGAAAAAGATGAAAAAAATTTTCAGAAAAATGAAAAAAAAAACAAACTTGTAAAGTATTTACCATATTATCAATATGCACAATTGCATAATTGGCCGCCTGAATTCCGTGTGGTTATCTGCAGATAAAAATGGGAATTTATCTCAAAATACACGTTTGCATAGTTATCCGCCTTAAAAATGTGCATAGTTACCCGTCTTAAAAGTGTACGGATATTGGCTAGATGACCTAACCAGTGAATACTCCATAAGTTCTGCTGATTTTCCTTGATCGAGTCAAAATTGCCATAAATTATTTGAAAAAGAAAAAAAAAGTATATGTGTAAAACAAATTACACAGCACATGTTAAAAAGCAGTTTCATAAAAACATGTTTTTACAAAACTGCCTTTCAACGAGCGCTATACAACTGGTTCTACACAGATACGTTTTTAGGGTTTTTGTACGAACGTACGAAGTACTACAAAACCCTATTTAAATCACCATTTTTTCCTTCTTCTTATTTTCCTTCTTATACTTCAGCCATTTCTATATTTTGTTTTTCAACTGAGAAGCAAAAACCCTATTGCAATATCTTTCATCGATGTAGCTTATTTTTTCTGTTTCAGACGAATGAGTGCTATTTTGATTCGATCGAAGGACTTAATTTTTTGAAATTTGCCTTTCCATATTTTTTTACTAACCTATAACTTCGCTAGTTTTGAAGAAAGAACATATTATTATGTGAAGCGAATTTTGTTTTTGTCTGAACGAGTTCTTTCATAATTATCATCGCGGGATAGGAGGAGAAACTGAGACACCCTGTATAATTTACACGTAGAAACGCACCGAGTGCCACATTATTCGCATCCCGCCAAATAATCATGAAAATCATACTCACGATGAAAACCACTTCTACTTGGATAGGTTATGATTCAAAATTGCGGCATAAACCAGACAGAAAACCGAAAATCAATAACAGATCGATATGAAATAAGGTTGTTGAAGAAGAGAGAGAAATGTAGGCGAAGACCATGCCCACCCACCCTCTCGCCGACTCATCGTCTATCAAAATTAAAAGGAGACACACAATAAAAGCGAGAAAAAACGAAATATCTTCACTCAGTAAAATTTCTGCTGAACTTTCACTTCCACCCACACTTCGCCAGAGGAAATTCAAGCTTTGGCCCTGTACTAATTTCATACCCACCCAGCTTCTTTTTTTTTTAGGGTCAAGGAACACGTCGCCTTCTTCAGCGATGAAATTCTTCATCGCACGTCTTATCAATATCAAAGTAAAACGAGAGAAAAAGAGAATCGGAAAGTGACAGAGTGAAAGAGCATACGAGAGACAGAGTCATAGAGAGTGATAGAGAGTGCTAGTGCCGAATGAGGGAGAAAAAGAGAGAATTAAAAAAAAGAGTGCGAGAAAGAGAGAGAAAGTGATCGAGCGAGAGCGAAGGAGAAGAGAGAAAGAAGAAGCGAAGAGCTTAGTGAATTTCTGTTACTGTAAAAGACTGTGGAGGAAAACTGCACATCGGCGAACAGGGAGGTGGGAATGAAAAAAGGAACTCAACGTCAAAAGAAAATTCAGCCCAAGGAAACTCGGAAAAGTGTACTACAAAAAACAGGGGGAAAACTGAAAAGCCTTGCCTCGCGTGGGTACAATTTGGAAGTTTTAAAAATTCCGCGGTTGCGTCGATACGCTTCTCTGCTAGAAGACTTTTATTTCGACCATTCACAGCGCAGCATTTCTAATCGCTTCAGTATCATTAAAATATTGCGCTACCAACGGAACTTCGCACACTCGAGCGTATATTTACAATTTTGCGTGTTGGTTCAACGTGAAAAATTTTCGATTTGAAGCCAAATCTGTTGCTGATTAAATTAATAACGTAATTTAATCGTAAACCGATCGGATTTTGTTGGTACACAGTACGCACATTCGTTTGAGCGAATACGAATTCAAAGTAAGTTCACATTTGCGTCTCCTTTATTCATTGTATCGCCGGTATTCGAAGAGATTTTTGTTACTATCTCGAGCCAATATTGCACGTTCTGGCGTCAAAATATGAAGCTACTGCTGGCATACTCAAATCTGAGTACACATAATATGCGTTGTAATGTGTATTCTGATTTTCAACGCAGGAAACTCATTTTCTTGTAATAATACATCTATCTACTTCGTATTTTGCCCAGGGTGTGGTGAAAGAAGACCTGTATAACTCTGTACAATTCCTCAGTCAATAACTTCGAAAATAAGTTCGTGTCGAGCGTCAGCAGTTGTATGTTCAGTTTACGTTGCTGTGGTGAATCTGTATACTCTTAACGTGATCGCTTCATGTCGATCGATCATAATCTTAATCATGTTTTATGCCACGATATTTCTCTTCTGAATTTCGTCCGCCACTAAATCGATGTTGTCCTTAGCCACGTAAAAATTTGTAACACGACCACTAATTTGCCTTTAGAGAAACGAGGTGTTACACAAATCGTTTTTGTTTTTGCTCTTATAACGTAACAAAATACAAAAATACTTGACTGAATGTATCCCTCTGAAAATTACTATCTATATTTGCGTCTATGATATTTGTAATTTGCACGAAACGATCCGCATGTGCGACAATTTTCGGTTGAGAACTTTCCGATTTTCAGACTGTTGTTTCGGTCGTCTTAGTAACGTTTCTGCTTGCCACAGTTCGCACCCTCGCAACATTCTTTCTTTCAACATTTGATGGCTTATCACAAAAACCAAAATTGGATGAATTTATGCCAGTTGTAGCAACCCTGTTTTTCTGTTTAAAAGTTGCGTGTGTAGTAGACTCATAATTATGTTTTATAATTTTCTAGAATAAACTATGTCAGAACGAAAAGCAGTAATCAAAAACGCGGATATGTCTGAAGAGATGCAGCAGGATGCTGTCGACTGCGCCACTCAAGCTTTAGAAAAATACAACATTGAAAAAGTGAGTATTTAATCTTCGATGCATGCCATATAAATTTAGTGTTTAATTTTTGTCTCAAGTCTATTCGTGATGGCTGGATTAATCAAATTAGCAGGAACTTGACGAGGTTCTCTAAAGATTAATAGACCAAATTCAGATCGTATTTTTATTTGGCTGTCTCATTATTTCGCAAAAACTGCACTTCTCAAAGTACCATAAATTTCAATTTTAGGTTATTCAGTACTACTAATCGCCTTCGGTTTTCTTGTTGAAATATATTTTACTTTCTTTTTACGAATAGTGTTGACAAGTCGAATTTTACAACGCATCTGAATGCTTCGTACTTGCTATCTTGCAATACTTACTTGACAAACTTATTATTTTCTTGATTCTTACCCGTGCTGCATTCTAACATTAACTCTGTGCATGTAACGATTCATTTCTGTTTGCAGGATATTGCTGCATATATCAAGAAAGAATTCGACAAAAAATATAATCCAACATGGCATTGTATAGTAGGCCGTAATTTTGGAAGTTACGTTACCCACGAGACCAGACATTTCATATATTTCTACTTAGGACAAGTTGCAATCTTGTTATTTAAAAGCGGTTAAATTTTTTTTATGTCTATTTTCATATGAAGCCTTCTTATTTTTAAGAACGCTAATTACTTTAAAAATTATTGTTTACCATAAACGGTTCTTGTTATGTTTACATTGTTTCATGAAATAAAAAGTCACCTTTTTTTCTTAACATTAACATTCCTTCTTTTACGTTTGTACTTTTTCTTTTTTTGTACACCTTCGATGAGAACACGAATCGGTAAATTTTTTACGCGTGTACACTTTTAGTATTAATCGAACAATTCTAGTAACATACTTTGGGAAAAAATAAAAAAAAACTTTTAACTTCATCTTTTTGTCTTCAAAATTAATTTTTTAGCGCCAAATAAAGTAGTACTTAACTGTTGATTTCATAAACTTTCACTTTTTATTTATATTTCTCCCCCTACTCGCCTTTCTTTCCTTTCTTTTGGTGTTTTTATTTATAAGCTTTTTCCATCGCCTATCTTTCGAAACAAGTGGTGACTACAATTTTGAATTTGAATGAAAACAACTGTTCTCATAGAACATAATTTTTAAGTATTGAATTAAGAACATGCGTGACTAAAATTAAGAAAATATCTTTTGAGCAGATTTTAGTTGCATTGGCCATGTATTTATAGAGACCATCTTTTCTTTTTCCTGTCTAGTTTAAGGTTGTTATTATTCAATTACCGTGTGCGCGTGGATGTTTAAAATGTCAGCATTTCATGAACTTTCTCAGTCAAATTTCATGTAAAATGATTCCTTTTATATTAACTTGCGGCCAAATTTTGCTTTTAACTTTACCAGTCGATTTAAGTTTACAATCAAAATTTTTAATTTTTCAAATTTTAATCCCCCATTACAAATCGGGTTGTTGGAATCGCCTCACTTTTTCGTTTTCATGATGTGTCCCGTCATGACGGATAACATCCTTCGTCCGTTTAACATTTGCTTTCATCGATGTTGAGAAGTGAAAAATAAATTATAAATGATTGAAATAATAAAAAATTTTCATCTATTCTGTTCAATTCTTTCAAGGTAAGAAACTAAGTCATGGCAAAAATAAACAGATTACAAGGAATAAAAGTAACATTGCAGCATCAAACACCAACTGCTTCAACCGAAATCTTCGTAATTTACTTCTCCATTAACATTTTCTTTTGATCAAATAAGAGCGAATTACGTTCTATATTTTAAAGCCACTGTGAATAGCTACTACTCCAAATGTAATATTTTCATAAGTTACTGCCCGGAATCCAGCATTTTCTATCATACTCTTGAATGTTTCCTAAACATTCAATAAATTTTTATTCAAACTGAGAAAATTAATATCATCTCGCGCATAAAAAACTTACTTGATCTGGAAATTTTCGAATACTTTCCACCAAATACTGGTAAGACTTCCATTGACTAGCAATTATTTGACCCACAACGGGAATAACTGTGAATGAATATGAATCATACATTCTGAAGAACAAAGATTATGAAATTAATCGAAATCAATTCAAAAATTCAAGCTGTCGAAATTTTTACAATTCACACCTACTGCTTCAATAATTCATTGTTAACTTGACTAAATTCCAAACACATAAATCTACCTCCAGGTTTTAAGACTCGATAAGCTTCATCTAATACCTGTAAAAAGAGAAATAATTTTCATACAAAGCATAAAATGAGAAAACCGCCAAATGAGTATTACGTTTTCTATTCGGGTAACATTTCTTATTCCGAAAGAAATGGTGTAAGCCGAAACAGATTCGGATTCAATTGGTAAATTTTCAGCATCTCCTTGCAACCATTGTATTTGATTTTCATCGGTATATCCTAATTTCTGAGCTCGATTTCTACCGACATTCAGCATAGCTTCATTGATATCACAAACGGTAACGTGGCTAGACAAATCGTCAGGATTTGCTTGTTTCTTTAAGTAATCCAAAAACCGAAAAGCAATGTCACCTATAAATATGCCAGTAGAATTAGTCGATTAAAATTGAGACAAAATAGATTTAAGTACCTCGATGCGACAAACAGGATATTTTCAGTCGAAATTGATACAAAGACGATGAGCGAAATAATCTACATAATATATTCAAGAGGCTATATCACCGTCACTACATCGAGTCAATCTTTCAAGTACTTTTTTCTCTATTTTCCAAAATTGTAACATTAAAATTGAGTGATGAATCATTGATGATTAAAAATAAATTAGTTGCATCTGACATCCAAATATTCCACTTTATCTGTATGCACCTACAATACTTACCACTTCCCCCAGCAACATCTAATAGCTTAGTGCCATGAGGAGGATTTAGTCTTTGAATGAATAAGTGCTTCCAAATTCGATGAATCCCAAAACTCATGACATCATTCATGTTATCGTAAGAATCAGCAATTTTTTCAAATACCTCATAGACTGGAATGAGAACACAATAACAAAATTATATGACCATAAAACACTGTGTTGTAATCAACAAACGCAGTAGACTTACTTCTCCTCGACTTCTGATTTTCGTCGACTATTTCGAAACCGAAATGCGTGGGATTCGAAGAACGGCCAGTATCTTGTACATCACTTTCGGTAGAAAAAAGTCGAGATACGCACTTGCGACTGAGACATGATTGGCAAACGAGCTGTTTGGAGATATGACGTACGGCGTTCATCTTCTGCAACTACAAAAAAATATTCTATTTAGAAGCAACGAAACTGCTAAGGGATTTAAATTCCACTGCAATCCATTAATACTTTACTCAGAAATCAGAATTCCTTCCAGTTCTAGCAAATTTTTGATACGGTAGATGTAGACATAGTCCTATGACAGAGGTAAAATGTTAACTTACCGAGTTACCGGTATGATAGTAATATTTAACCAACAATAACAACTTGTCTTGCCTAGGGAAAGCAAAAATCTAAAAATGAATTCAAAATTATTACTAAGTTTTAGTTGATCAAACCCAGATTAGCCAATAACAGTAATAACAGCTGTAAGTATAGATAAGTAATACTGAGTAATAATACACCTTGATCACGAATCCATAGTAATATTAACCATAATTATGAATATGATGATTTTTGATGAAAGATGAATGACAATATTGGACAGAGACGGACAGCAAACATATGATAATTGATAATAAAATTCATCACGGTCGGGTCAATGGTGTGTGGGGGTCATGGAGGATTCTCTTTCAGAATTCTCTTTGACTATCTTTGAGAATATATTATTATATATATATGATGGAGACGACACGGAACAGTTTTAACATGGGGTTGAGTGTCCAGATTATAGATGTCGCGTGCTGGCGTACGAAGTACCCCAGACTGAAGACTCCAACCAATCAAAATCGAAAATCGGTGTAAAAGTGAGGTACTTTGTACGCTAGTATTTATAAACAAATGCACGGTGGGAGATTTTCCTCCAATTAGATATTTAGTTAGAAGTACTGTAGTTATCTACACCGAGCATGTGTACACTGGCGTACAAATTACCCCACATCAATCAACATTGACCAATCAGAATAATCAGATTCTAAGGAATAGGGTAATTTATACAAATATACAGGACGATTTTTTCCTCCAATTAGATTTTTAGAAAGCAAAACACGTGGCATCGACAACGCTATTCATAGGTGCGACCCCAAAACCATTATTATGTAGTCTCCATTATACATATATCCTGGAAGTACAAAATACGTTTTCGAGCCTAATTCTAAAATTGGAATATTTAGAGATCATAGGTTTGAAAATCTAACACTAATCCAAAATTTCTAATTTTTTTTACTCACGTTTCATAAATTTATATTTCTGTGAAAAATCACCTGATAATTTCCATATTCGAAAAAAAAAACAAAAAAAAAACATTAAAACGACGTGTTCTATTGAACCTAATGTATTGTATTGTGTATTACTGCATTGACAGTATTGTATCGTGGTTCTCAAAGTCTAATCTCGAATATATTTGTAATTGTGTGTAGTACAGCAAGAAAGGTGTCTTTCTCTCTGTGAGCAACTGAACGTATTTAAGTTTGGTTGTCATAATTAGGTTTAAGTTTATTATTTTAACAAATGTTTGTTGCATTTCGCTGATAGAAAGCTTCTCGTTCTTAAACCAAATTTCGTCAGAGATTAATATGCGGTATTTTTTTTTGTTACCACTCCTCATGTGATCCCAGTAACGTGAGTATCTATGGAATAAGTTAGCTTTATCAGGTTTTGATAAGAATTTTCTCCCTAAATTTAAAATAAAGTATTTCATACTTTAATCTTGAACATAGCTCTATTTTTCCTTCCAATGACGAATCTACCATTAGCTTCCACCTAAACTCACCGTTTTCACACGCCCTATAATCATTCTTCTTCGGAAGGTGTAATTTTCACTGTTAATTTATTTTATTCTTCAACATTCAACATAATATTTTTTACTATTCCGATAATACAAAGTAAATCGTGTAAATATACATGATAATAGTCTTAGTTTGTTAATAATACTGTCACGAATATTTTGTTCGAAAAGCTGTATCAGCCTTTGTTTTATTTCACAAAACTTAATCCTTGTTGATATTCAACTAATTTTGAACCATTTTTACATCGTTGCTCTTGGTTTTCTGACATGATCTCAGTCCTTTGAAACCCACCAACTATCTCCGTAGTTATTTAGTCAACGTCAATAATGATTTTGTTTTTGTTTAGCTGTAATTATTAGACATGCGAGTTGAATGAACTAATCAGTGAATCAACTAGATGGTTCGCAAACGTTCAATTAACAAAAGTGAAAGTTCTTCTAAAGTATCAGATCAGTCGAAAATCATACGCAATTTTGATCAAGTTAAACTTGAAATGAATACATCAGAAGCTCTAACCAACGCTTACAAACTTTTTACTGTTAGTCGCCTGAGGTTGGAGTTGAGGCGTAAAGGATTGAAAACATCCGGCAAAAAGTCGACTCTGGTAGTACATTTCTTAATACAGCAATTTGGTTTGAAAATCATAGCTTGTTAGTAAATTTGCTTATCAGTTTTGAGTCCCTTTTAAACCATCTTGCTGCGAATAAAGCTTCCAAGTTTTTATTATATTTTTAACCGCTTTTTCGGTATAACATCAATGCTTTTGCTAAATTTTGTCTCAGAATCATTCAGCACAGTAAATATTGAATTGTACCCCCTATAATTTGTCTACGTTTGTTCCATCCACTTCTATATTGTCTTCATATTATAGTTTTGTTTATAGTGATCGTTACGTAATAAGTTACGCTTTGTATTGTTAGATTTTTGCTTGTTTTACAGCCATAATATTATTTACTTCGCTGATTAATTTCTTTGTGCGTTCATTGTTATGATTCAGTACAGTTTCATATCAGATTTAATTTATATTTTTTCTAAATTCCATCGTTTCTATGACTATTCGTAATCTTTATTTTTTTATCGAAAAACTCGGTGAGCTAATACATTTATCTCCAGACGAAAAGAAATGTATTTTTCAAGCGATTTTTTCATAATTGAAGTAGTTTTAACAAATTTCTGCTCAGAATTAAATTTTTGTCTTTTTCGTGTTTTACATACGTAGATGCGATTTTCCTCCTTTCCACTTTCTGTTAAATTTTGGGTACTTTACCTGGTGAGAAAAAAAAATTAAATATATGTATTTTATTTTGTATAAAACATGATAAAAGTTCTTGTGTAATTTTCCGTGATTTTTGATGAGATTTTTTAATTTTTATTTTGACACATTTTTCCTGGCTTACGTCCTTTCTTTGTTTCCAGTGAACCTATTCTGGTGAATTTTTGTGTTTAATTCAAAAAACTTAAATAGCAGTGTATTAAATTGAAGCATTTTTTTCTTTCTCCAATTAAAAAATGAGATTTTTGTGATAAAACAGCAAGATTTTATTTTATTTTTTAGCAAAGCATCACGAGGATACCTGCTACTCGCTGAAATTTATATTTATATGCAGAATAAATTCGAAAAATTGAATCATTGATTGCGAGGAGAACGTACGTAACCGCTTGAAAAATGTTTCTCCACTCAAATCTGAGCGGTAGCCAAAAGGAAGTCGGATGTGAAATTTTTTCCCCGCCCTTTGAACCCGAAGAATTATCCGACTTCAATATTCTTTTTCCCAAAAATCTTTTTTTTTTAAATTTTGTTTTTTTGATTCCACCCCTTCACAATTTCAGAACTTAAGCTACTTCCCTTATAGGAATTTCTGTTCATTCTAACTATAGTCTAACTCAAAGAAATATCCTTAACTCGGATACCAAAAATTATTAAAAAGGTCCCACAATTAAGCCTAGATACTAGGTGAGGTGTTTAGAGGGCTCAGACCCCCCAAATTAAAAAAAAAAGAGACGTATAAAAATAAGAAAAAACGGAAAAAGATGATGTATGTTTTAACCCCCACCTTCCACCACATAAATTTTTTATATATTCGCGCCGCTCATAATACTGAATTTTTTTACTGCGCATTTCACTTTCACCATATTTTAAGAGACTGCAGTATCATTGACATTTTTTCAAAAGTAAAAAAAAAAATTTTTTTTTTTCTCAATCAGGCTCCTTTATTTTATAAATGATAAAAGCTATTTATTCCCTTATATTGATTCTATTGAAGTCGAGATTTAAAACTTCGAATACTCATGAATATAGTTGTAATTTAGATAATTGAAACCATTGCATTTTCTTTAATCGTTTCGCTCAATATTCTTCTTCACGCCTTCGAATGAAGTTTAGTAAATTTCATTCCAAAAATTAATCTAAAAATTGTGGTCGTCTTGGTCGTTAACGTATCGCCAACTCGGGCTGTTCGTCTTTTTAGAAGCCGTTTCAACGAGTTTTTTCATGTAGGAACGGCTCTTTTCTAGTTGTTTTTTAAAACTTATATCGTCATGTTTTATGCATTTTATTCACCAACTCCGAAGACTTTGCCAAAATTACGAGTTCACTATTGGTATCACTTGCTTTGTAGCCAACCTTTGTTCTCTTCTCATTAGGTAAAAGCGTATCGAAACCTGACGATTGGGAAACTGGCGAGCCAAGAGCGAAAATATTCGCATCTATTACTTTCTTTCTCCGTTTTTGATCTCCTCATTAAAATTGGCTGCCCTAAAAAAGAACGGTTAATTTCCAAGTTTTACTGAGTGTCTCAGTGCGTACATTTTACATCGCGATTGAGTTTATTTTCGTCGAAAAACAATGGCTAGAACTCACCTGCAGGTGGTAGTTTCTTGCATGTGCTCATTGAATATATTTACGTGGTTCTGTCGGCACATTGCTCATGTGTGACGTACCATTGTTAAACTGCTCAATAAATTCTCGTTACTAAAAGAGATGTTTTTTTTTCCCTTCTATAATGTTTGCAAACTGTTTTCCATCGTCGAATAATTTGTGATAGTTCTTGGTTGCTGTATCGAGACCTAAAACGAATCCTATTACTTCTTTTCGCGTTAATTTCTTCTAATTGTGGGTTATTGTGCTCATATATCGTTGTTAGACAATGCGACTTTGACCGGTGTCTCACAATTATCGCTTCAATTAGGGAGACTTGAAAGACTTCGTAGTTTTTATAGCAGATCATTTCCTTCGGTTTCCCGTTCATTTACCAGGGTGCAATGATTTGCCTCGCATACACTGTGAGTGAATTTTGTTAATCTTTTATTTTTGAATATTTTTTATGAAAGAAGAGAAAATACCGGAGTGCTCGGGTTGGACAACGATTGCTTTGGTTGTGCAATCTCCAATGGAAAATGAAAAGTGTATCGTAATTTCATTTATTATCTTTAGGTGAAGTATATTTCTGTTCTGAACATGACATGAGCCATCGTTCTTCTCCTTCTTTGAATACCATAAAAAATGAACGAACGAAATTCCTAATGGGTTTGGAAATTTTTGCAAGATTCCTAACATTATCAGTTTGATGATTTATGTAGTCGATTTTCGGTTACGCAAGAGTGAAAAGAAAATGAATTCCAATACGCTGTGGTATATTGTCAGCGTGTCCGTCTCATTTATTGGTTAAGAGAAATCTTCCAAATTCCTTGACTGCCTTTAACGAACGTACTGAGAATGACTCAGATCGTGAGCCATTATTAGTACTGTCCAGAAACTAGAGAAAGAATCTAAAATATGAACTCAAGTTGGGGATGTTCCTAATCTGCATCTCGTATTTTCAATCTTATGCTCGTAGGCTTATTCTGTTTGCCTAAAAAATTAACTTTTATAACACTATTGTTCAGTTATAGTCTATTTCAAATAAGAAAGACATGACGTCACAGAGACAATCACATTTCACAGTTATGTGAAGCTAAAAATGCAGCCTTCGTTGAATAGGGTGAATTTCTTTTTTCTTTTCCCTCCGGTTCCATCCACCCATATGGCATCATGTCTTTCTTATTTGGAATAGCATTGTCAGCGGTTGTAATTCCAACATTACAGCAATGTGATACTCTTAAGTTTTCCACGTGTAGCGAATTCGCTGAACTTTGTGAAATTTGGATAAATTTAAAACGTAGCTCAGCTACTTTTGATGTTTTGTTTACTTTTTTATGTATGAAAATCTCGTATTTTTGCGTAGCTGTAATCAGCTGTGATGCATGAATCACAATCACTAGTGACATCTTAAACATAGTTTAGCAGAAGTGTGCGATGAGTCTTAAATCCTAATCAATAGTGGCATTATTTTTCTTTAGTGATGTTAAATAATGATAAAAAATAGTATCGATAAGTATCGATAGTTTGATGTCAAGTATTTTTGAGACCACCAATCCTTCTCCCCTCTCACTCGACTACATTTATAATATACTTTTACATCTTTACTGGCGGCTACACTGTAATACTATTTCGCCACTCACTCGTTTATCCCTATACAACTTCGTTTATCTCACTTAATCTGTACTTGCTCGCAACATACATGATTGATGTAAATACACACGTTTCTAAGACGTTACTTTGAGTATATCCTTATTTCTTGTTACAATTCATCGACTCTCTTGGTTCACAACCTCTATAAGTATCAATAGTTTGATGTCAAATATCGATACTTTTAGTGAGTTGAGTTTTTTTAACTTTGATTTGAAAAAATGGTAAAGGTGTGTTCAGATTAATGACACCAGTATAGATCAGTTGTCCCTGTTATCTAGGCTCAGTTATTCATCTTCATTACGTTATAATTAAATACTAATACTGTAGGAGTGTAAAATTACAACACCTATTTCTCCCTTTTGCATCAGAATGGAGATATGGATTTTCATGAGAAAGGTATTAATAGAAAAGGCTTGATGAGCAGAATGCCCGAATGTCATTAATATTTTACAAAATTGAAAATAGAGCGCCAAAATGAGGTAAAAAAAAGTATATGAGACTCCAGATTAAGCGCAAAAATGGATGGAGGAAATTGTTACAATGTTGTGGCCTTATGAAGTCATATTTTTAGAGGATTCTTAAGTTTAAAAAATGACTTTTAGTGATATTTTACCTGTGGTTTCAGTACTCAAGTATAGGGGAAGAGTTACTCAAGTGTTACTTTGGTAAAAAATGTTTTAGAATGAAGCTCTTCATTGAGAAAAAAGTAAAGGTAGGAGGTCCAGACTAATTTTGCCAGAAAGGATAGACAAATTTTATGATAAATGAGACTTATTGATGGTTGCAAAAAATTAAAGTTTTCCCTATACTGGATGAACAAATGATTAAATATGTATTATGCTATGGTTACAAAAAATGTAAATATGGATCCAGACTATTGGCGTCAGAACGAATCTAATTTATATTGCTGATTGCATGAAATGCAAACGTAGGAATAAAGAAATTGCGATAAAAACGAATGAATGAAATTATATTGTAACAATTATTGAAGAAAAGTGAAGTTGTGCAGAGGTTCTCGCTAATTACATTAGAATGAGTGGATTGTTATGATTGATTTAAAAAAAGTTAATGTAATTCCAATGCAATCGAGAATGGACAAGTTATTATCAGTGTTCTGATTAGGAAAAAAAAAGAAAAAGTTGAAGTGGGTGCAGACTGATTACACAAGAATGGATGGAATAATCCTCATATTTATCAGTGCTGTAATATTACAGCATCTATTCCTCCCTTTTGCGTCAGAACAGATGAATAGATTTTCATGAAAAATGTGTCGATAAAAACAGGGATGTGAGAATAACAAAAAAGTAAGTGTCTATGTCTACTTAAGGGTTTTTATTTGATCCTACATCTTTTTGTTTATTCTTTTTAAGAACATAGCTTTCCAGGGGATATGGGGCAATAAATAATTTTTTCCTGAAAAGGGAGCATTTAGTTATGGAAGTTTAAGAATTTCTGTTTTAGATATCATTTAGTTTTTGCTATTAGCAGCTGATGAAAAAAATCTATCTTTGCTATAACAGACATCCTGTTTGGAGATGGCAATCCTGGGAAACAGGATCCCACTCAATTAACAGAAATATACCCTTGCAGATTAAATTGTGCATAATTTCTAATACGCCTGTTTAATCTGACTATTGCGTAAACTTTTAAAGCACCAATTGTAGGCCAGGTTTCAAAATTTATTCTTCGGGGGGGGGGGGGTTGAATCACATTTTATAATATTCATGAATTTTTATGGGAGTGGTTAGGAATTTTTTTTTTAATTTTCTAGATGTAAAATTTAAAACACCGAATGATTGTGTTTTAAATTGAACTTATTTTTGGAGCTGGGGGATTATACCCCAAATCCCCTCTTAAAACCCACCTTGACTGATTGGTACTACGGAGAATTGCTGCCATCCTAATTTTTTTTTTTTTTTTCTGTGGAACTGTGCCTGAATTTGTTCTAAGCTTCACAAAATATATTTCATAATCAGAATTTTCTCAAAGCTATTAAAACATTATGCCTCAGAAACGACAAAAGAAATTAATGTAAAGATGCTGAAAACATGTTTGCCGTAAAATCTATAATTTTTGTTGGACATATGCTGAGAAAAAGGGACGCTAAATTTTATGCAAATTGTATAAATCTTTCCGATATTTAGCTGTTTTTAATTAATTTTACATGACTTTTTTTTTATTTAATAAATATCAAAGCATGTAATTTTAGTCGAAAAAAATCAGTTGAATTATTTGAAAGCAGCTGAGTGTCCGACTATTATTTTTAATTCATGTACAACGTGTATAGATTAGTTCCTTTCAGTTTAAAATTCTCTTGGAGTTCAGTTGATTTGTGCGAATTTCACTCAGAAATATTAAAAATGCCAGTAGTAAGTAAATTATCTCAAAAAAATGTCGATTTTCGATTATTTTTTTGAAAACAGGCTTTGTTTAAAAATTAAGAATTAGATGCTTTAGCATCAAGGAATCTTATGAATTCGTGTAAAGACAACCTGAATGTGATTTTTTTACTTAGTGTACTTACGCAATGTAAATTTAACTCAAAATATTGGTTTCATTTGTTTTATTTTTTGACCGTGTTGACATCTGATCGAATATGTGGAAATCCTGTAGGATCCTGTGAGATAACAGAAAACCCATACAGTGAGGTAGTTGGGGAATATTTGAGGGTTTACCTCCCAGAGTCACCCACAAAAAGGTATTTCTGTACAACGGCCATCCTTCAAATTAATTGTTGTTGAGTTTTGCCTGCTGAAACTTATAATCTTGAATTATCGTCCGTGCTTTTCCCATAAAAATCTTACTGTACTGTAAAGTTTACAGAATTACTGTCCCCAAAGGTACTTTTCTCGAAGATATTATTCCAGTGCCTAAACTAAACTTTTTGCATTTGCAACTTACTTCCAGTTGCATTGCTTTGAATCAATAGTCTGTACTCTCGATCTTCATGAAAAAAAAAAAAAAAATTCTACTACTAATCTCACGCATTGTTGTGAATAGTACTCCACTTATACCAATGATTTTTCTATCGCCATTTGCTTTGCCACCTTTTTGTGCCAGTTTGCTGTTGAAAATGTGCACCAACTCGAGACATTATGCATGCACAAAGATCGTTTGATTGTGTATCTAAAGTTAAGCAATCTACTGGTGAGTGTTCGATTCCATTATAAAACTGGAACTGGTTTGCCAGATCGATTGTTCCCAATTTTACTTTTCATTTTTTTTTTCAGTATTCCGTGGTTGACGATCGTCTTTTACTTTGTCATCAGTTGTTGTCGTGTAGTTTTCCACGTGCATTTTTCTTTCTCTGGATGATCGCACATTCCCGTCTGTGGCTCGTATTTATAATATGAAAAAATTACTTTATGCGGTAATTATACGGTGTTTTTTATTTCTCTCTCCTCTCTCTCTCATCTCTCTCCGTCTCTCTTATTAGCTTTCTCTACTACTGTTTCTAGTGACCCTAACATTGGTAGTTAGCGATTCAAACTTGGTAATTGTCTTCGGAGTGTAATGAGGTTTAAAATAATTTACAATATAATATTGAAATGAAGTTCTACGGTATTTCAGTGGCACTATTTTTCGATTTTTTGTCGTTTGCATTATAGTAGAGCACTTTTTTTCCGGTGCTTTTCTCACAGTTTTTTAAATATTGTTTTGAAAATATTGAACTGCCTGTGTGGAAAATTGTGTGTTGAAATTTGCGACCGCACAGTAGGTGCTGTGTGTGAATAATTTTTCTTGATTTATAGAAGTCTTCGTTGATGCGGTAACTCCCACCTCACTGTCTGGGAATTGAGTTTAGGTGATGAAATTCGTGTTCTGTGCAGTATGCTACCTGTGTTACGTGTGCAAGTATAAATTTTGTCTAATTTTCTATGAAACACAGGCTGTGGTACTCGTGTTTCCTCCGCAGAGTAAAATAGTAATTTCACTAACGCTTCTGATGTTATTTTCTTGTTCATCTTCTTTGATTTATCCTTTCTATTTCCATGTAGTCTGTACATTTCCCGCACTAATGAAACAATTTTCTGAGCAATATGCAGGTGCCTGTCTTTGTGCATGTACTCTAAGAACGCAGGAATGACATGTTCTCTGTGATTTGCTTCAAACTGTTATAGGTTCCATAGTTGTAAATATAAATACTTAATACTGTATTAAGTATTCATTTGAAGGTGCGAATAATGATGAATAATGTTTTTTCATTATCGCTATCGTGAACACTGAATGTCTATGCACATATTTTTATAAAATGTGAATGAATAATGACTAATATTTTATATTTATTCAGTGTTCAAAACTACTATAATGAAAAAGCGTAATTATTTGCTATGCACGTCTTATAGATTAATCCATAATGTTGTTTGAATTCTTATATAAAGTAGATATTCGTCAATCAGTAATATTATCCTCAGCGCTATGGAAGAGTTATTATGGTTGAGTTCGTTTATGTTAGCTGCGTTTAATTTGTTTACACCTGGTACAGATTGTTGTGGACAGGTGTCAAACTAATGTAGGGTGAAATTTGACCGTGTGGCAGCACTTTTGTAGCTATCATCCCCACTCCTTAGGTAATAAATTAAAATTTTCTTATCCTGCATTCGGCTGCATTGATAAGAATGAGAAAATTTATTTTTAAATTATTGAATTAAGTTAATGAGTAAATATAATTATAAATTTAGAAATCTCATCAAACACAAATAACATAAATAAAAATGAGATTTAAATTTATAAGGTATGGAGTGAGGACTTTTCATCTTGAAAGTGGTGCCACTTTTCAGTTCCCATGCTTTCTGTTAATTAATAATCTGTGAGTTACATGGTGTAAAATTTTCATTTAAACAGATTCTGCCTCATTGCAGATAATTATATTAAAATAGTGACAAGAACTCCATCAGACTAGAATTATACCAGTGAAATATAAGCACATGATTATAAAAAACTTAATGTTATAATTTAAAATAAAATAGTTATAGAAAAAGCATGAAAAATAATTGGTGTTTCCTGTATGAGAAGCAATTGCTGTTTAAAGGGAGCAGCAGAATAAGTTTACGTCGTGTGTACAGAAACTGACTGCTCCGTAAAAAAAATTAAAGAAAGAAAAATTGGTTTATAATAGGAGATGGTACTGAGGTACATGGAGATGAAAAATGCAGCCACTGCCAACAAGGTGAAAGAACAGTGGTGTAGAAGAAAAGAAAGAGTTGATCAGAAGTAAATTAATTGGAGGGAGAAAAAATGTTTGATCTGAATGAAATAGGCTAAGTGGTTAGCTTAATGGAAGCATTCACGACAAATTTATAACATTTTTTCATACAGCCCCCTCCCTCAGAACAACATTCTGTAGTTTTATGAGGTTTTTAGGAATTGGAATGTGTTATTAGTTTTTATCATCAATCAAATATTTTGTTAGTAGCTAAACAGCTAGTACTTAATTTACATTGAAACGTATTCAAATTCTAGAAAATACAAGTGCAACCACTGAGATAAAAAAGGTGAACTTCAATTTATTTATCAGAATGAATGATCTCCACACAAAGCTGTTTTTTGCTAGTGATGCGAATAATTCTTCCCATTTGCTTCCTTTGAACTCATACAAAATCAAAGTCATCGAGATCAATTGCGAGAGAAATATCACTTGTAAAAATCTTTAATTTGGCTGAGACACCAACATAGGTTAGCTGAACATTCTATGAAAATTTTATCATAATCTAACGTTTATTTTTTGAGATATCGCCGAAATTTTTTTACTAGACTAACTTAACATCATTTGAATCATTCATTCCAAACAGAATTTCAGTGATATCTCCAGAAACAAATGTGCAATTGAGCTAAAAAGAATCATATCCACCCCTTCAATAAGTAGTGGTCTGGCAATGAAAAAAGAGAGAGGAAGAAGATTTTTTTAAATTCTCTTTTCAACTTCTTTTTGTTTAGTTTAAAATTTTTTTTCAGTTTTCTATTTATATAGGTAGTAAAAATTGGTAATTTTCTCTCAAGGAAGCTACAAACTTCCTTGATGGCAATAAACCTTCCTTGGAATAACAACATTTTTTCTGGAAAATATCACACAAATCTGTGGAGTAGTTCTGGAGTGATACTTTTTTCCAACAGTTTTTAGCACATAGTATTTTATAATTTGTAGAGGTATAGAAATGTATTTCTATATAATACTTTATCACAAAGGAAATATTTTTGATAGTATTTTGTGAGTGAAAAATAGTTTTTATCATATAATATAGATACAAAGTGAGTGCACCTCCATGTAAAAGCATGAAACATATTTTTACAAGGAGGATTGTTCACTTTATATCGAAGTAGAGGTTACATTTTCTGAATGAAAAATTAAATCTACCGCCATGAGATTGATATTTTGTTCCATTTTTTATAATTTTAGTGTAAGACTCATCATTTGATAGAATTTTAACAATATATGACATTCTGATCATTAATTATTATATAAAATATTTTTCTCAACAGGGTGCTAAAGTAAGTTCAATGACATGGGAATTGCTCACTCACTGCGCTTCTTTTTCAAACTCCCTCACATGTATATGCTCACTTTTGAACCTTAGTGTGTAATATATTATTTTAAATCTTTGTAGAGGAAGAAAAAGTTATCTTTGTAAATTATTACATAAAAATCAGTGGCGTAGCGTTAAAAATCTGTTTACAGTTTGTTAGAAGTGCTTCTAAGAAATATATCATCTGAACTGACTGATATTTATTTGTTCAAATATTTATTTTGTCTTAGTAAATATCAGTATGCCTTAGGTTGCAGTAAAATTATATCCCATGAAAAGTGAGAGCTTTTTGTTTTAAATGCATATATCTATAGTCGTCTCTGTGAATTTACAATATTAATTTTTATGAGGGAATAATAAGTTTAATAAATTTACTTATCAATACCAACTAATTCTTAATATTATCTGTCCCAAGTAGTCCAAAATGAAATGGATTTTGTTAAAGATGTCAATATTCGATTCTTTTTGAATTATAGATGAGTTGAATGATTCTAAATTATCACTTTTTGGTCCATAGAACGATTTAAAACCTTTTGAATTCAGACGGATTTGTGCTCTGTTTGTAGGATCAAATTATTGTAATTATTTAAATTAGAATGTTTTTGTAAACTTAACTTAAAATAAAATTCTTGGATGTGTTTTCAATAAATAGATACAAAATTCAACTTATCTGACTCATTTAAATTTTATATCCGTTAAAATTAAACATTATCTAATTAATTGTAAGATATTAAAAATTTAATTTTAATTGTGAAATTAGAATATTTTTTGACTGATTATCAGAGAAAGTATCCAGAGGTGATGTTGACATTTTTAATAAGTTATATTCCTTCCCTCAGCTGGCGTTATTTAGATGTACTGAAGGAAATATTTTGATATAACATCGATATATATCATTTAAAAATATACTTTTCAATATTTTCCATTCAGAAATATTGAACGGTTGTGGAGGAATTAAATTAGATCTTTCCCTCCATTTTCTTTTTTTTCGATTTTCACTCCTTATCAGCCAATATATTTAACAGTGACGGCTTCATTAAAGTTTCAAAGATTTTTACTGCTCCAAAAAATACTGATTGCATTAGCTAAAAAAACAAAAAACCCAAATTCTGAAGATTGCATGTTGCGTTCTTTCATTTAATAACAGACTTTGGTCGTTGAACTAAGACTGACTTCAAGGCTGTAATAACAATCAAAATGTTGTATTCAGTGTAGATAAATAATTTTTTTGTAATTTTGAAGGCTCATAATATGTACAAAGCCAGTACCTATATTGAGAGTTGAAAATGGTTAGTTTTCAAAGACATCAATTTTTTTCTTTCGCAAAAATTGCGACATTGATTCAATTAATGTACCAATTTTGTTCTCATTTTATGTTCTTTAAAATCAATAAATAGATCTAAAAGTTTCGTTGCGATTCATTTGGCGAAAAAAAAATTTTTTTCTCATAAATGTTCGTAACTGATCTTCGTGGGAGTTCGTTTACTACAGAAAAAAATATTATTTAAAATTAAAATGGTTGTATAATTTCCCATGTACGAATATTGTAATGCGGGAAAGGAAACTACAGTAATTGACCTCTGATTATTTTGATTTCGTGTAATTTTTTACTTCAACTAATCACGTAGGTACTGTAGGTACATAACCTTATTATGTATTTCTCGCAAGTGTTGAACCATATTAACATTAATAAACGAATTTGTGATTTGCTTCAGAAGTCCAACTCTCTCGACCTATGTGTTCTATCTTGTTCGGAATAGTGTAGAAGTCTGGCGTCTATATCTTTACGCAGTTCCTAATATGCCAGAACTGTATTTTGTAAATATTTATTATGGCTTGGACTGAGTTAATTGACAAAAAGGTGTCCGTAACATACCAGGTACAGGGTAAGAAGAAAACAGTTGGCCGTTGTCAAATTTTTAATTGCCTTATCAATTCTTATCGGTGTACCAGACTACTATTACGACGGGCGAGACTTGTAATATCTTCGACTATATTACCACGTATGTGGACTGATCGAACAAATGAAATTATGTAGAAAACAAGCTCGCTGTGGTTCGCGTCCAAATATCTTTTGAAACTAATGCTACATATATGACCGGATGTTATCAAATTATAAAGTGCTGAAAGTGCAAAACTCCGAACATTTATCTCAACCATAAAGTTATTATTATGAGCTTTTATTCTACCCACTACGACCATTTAAAGCCAACCCTCCGCAACGAAATAATATTTATTTCGCATGAACCAAAAGCCAAAAAATTAAATAAATAAACAAAAGCTTATCTTTAAAAAATTTGTTTTTGAAGTAAACTTATTTTATTTATTGAAGTGCTGAATTTGCATTTATATTAAAGGAGTTTGCTTTTGGCTAATTATCCTGGCTCCTGTATGTGTTTGATTGGTCAGTGGACTTGACATATAACCAGCAGTAATTTCAAAGATGTTTGAACACTGATTTATCAGTTCGAGCAGTCTATACGTAGTAGCGTATAGTCAAAGTGTAATATAAACCAGCTTCTGACATTCGCTGACTTTTTTCTCCTTTCTTCGTATCTGGGAGGCGTTTACGATGTATCCATAAATTTTAATGAAGTTTATAGACATTTTTGGGTGTTGACAAACAAGTCTCCATAAATCGCTGATAAAAGCATCAAAATCACAGACAAACGAAAACAGCAACAATAAATAATCTGGGGAATACCCGTTTATGAAAGTTTTATTGAAAAGTGGAGGTAAAAAATACACACTCTAGTGGTGAAAATAGTAATCATCCAAAAACAGGATAGTGGATGAAAATATGTAAATGTATTGATCTTGTTATGCAAAAATTTCTTTTAAAAATGAGTTTTTATCGTTACAATTGCGTAGGATTTAAAGATTATCTTCTAATGATTAGTGATCACCTATATTAAAGTCTTTCCCATTCTCAGAAAATCAATTTAAACTCTTCTTTTCTTATGGAAAAATACATCATCCTGTTTTCAGACTGATAATATGAGGCAGATTTAGCTCTCCTTGTAGAGCCTCCACTTCCCAATAGAGGTGATTTGTTTATTTCGTTCTATAGTCACCTCTGAGAGTGTCTATAAAATTCAATAAAAATTATTGCCTTACAGAATTTTATTATGGTTTATAGAAGTTTATAGACTATAAATTTTATCGATATGTCGTGAACATCTCCCTGCCTCGTTACGCACACTTTTTTTACCTTAAGTACATGGCATTAGCTTAGTCCATACACGTAGCATAATATATAGTCAAAGATGGCTAGCCAATTTTACTTATATCAAGCAGTGAAGTGAAAATCGCAACGTCGCAAAATTTATAATTAAGGGACATATTTTTGAAGAAACTTAAGTTTTTAGAGTTAATTTTCAAATTCTATATTCCTAAAAATGCAATTTGTTATAAATTTTTGATTGGTTTCGTCATTTTTTCTGTAGTTATAATTGAATAGGATTTAATAAAGAGTAAAAATCGGTTCCTTAACATAGTTGCCATCTTCATATTTTAGCTCTGCTTCATGGATTTATAAGTGAAGTTGACTTTAACTATAGCAAACATTTACAAATACTAATTAGCTGACAATAAAACTGTGCAGAAATTGATGAGCAGGCCTCTAGAAGGCGAACTTATCATTTTAGATAGACAACAGATGAAGCCAACAGATACATCTTTGAATTGGGCATAAGCACCGTTAATACATGAGTATAATATGATTTTCAAGTCCAGTTGTATAAGGGGTGACTTTCATTTATTTTGGTCTTAGCTTATTAGGTGCCTATGTATTGAAAATATATGAAAATGAAGTAGGAATATCACATTTTAATGGTTGATAAAAAAATTTTTTTGTTAATACCTACCTATATATTTCTACTTTGTTTAGTCTATTTATAATATATAATACAGCTAAAATTGAAATAAAGGCAATTTACCTTATATAAAATACAATAGAACTTAAAATTCCTATTACAACCAATGAATTAATGCTCGTGTCTAAAAATTGCCGCGGTTGGCTTCACTTTTCTCGCTGAGTTCGCTATCTAGTAGAGCAGACTGTGACTGAGCTCATCATATTTCTTTACGCTTCGCTATCTATATTTGTGAAGATAGGTACATTTTTTGTGCCAACGTTTTGATGATGTATCAAACAAAACATGCTGCTGAATGAGTATGTTCTTTTCTGCTTACCCGAATTTTGATTGTTTATATAGCTTTATACGGTGAAGATGTAGTAAAGGAAGGCAGTAGTTGTCTCTAGCCTGTATTAAGATATTCGATAATTAACGTGTATATTGAAAGCGCGAACAGATATAGAAAAATATATGTTTACTCGTTGTGAATTTACTTGGAGTGTTGAGTGGATAGATCACGGTGATGCCTTTTTGAAGTTCTAGGTGCTCATTGCAGTTTATGGTGCATTTGAATAAATGAGACATCTCAATATGAGTAAATTATAAATAAACTATTCGAAAAAATTATAATAAATTTCTTTGATTTTCTGAATTTCACATCGAGAGAAATGTGTAAACACTCCAAACAAGCGTTATATTGCCTTTAGACCAAAGCTGAGTAGCCTCTGTTGTTCGTGTACTAAGTCTGGTCGATAATATATACTACTCATGTTGCAAGATTAGGTATACAGAACAGAAATTGAAGTTGCTTTCTGAAAATTAGACGTGTTGGAAGATCTTGCTGTCTCACTTGAGGGCAAGAAAGTGACCCATCCCCTTTTTCAGATCAATGAGCTGAAATCTAGCTTTTGTATTGTAAAAATAACAAGTGTGCACTGTGCAACTGCTCTTTCACTACTCCTTTTATTTTGGTTTGAAATACTGCATTTTTGCTTTGCTTTCAGCTGTAGATTTTGATATTTTAGTGCCAAAGTTGATCGTTTTGATCGTTTTGATCGTTAATAGCCCTGCTAAGTATACTTATTCATCTCTCCTTTTTTAATTTTTTCGAGGTGAACGGCAATTATAAAATTGCAGTATATTTCCTCTTCTTTTGTATTTAAATTGAAAAATTTTATTAGATAGTATTAATGGGTAGATGAAAAATACTCATCGGAGAAAATCTCTCATAATAAGTACAACAGATGCGTCATTTATAAAATATTGTTTATTACTCCAAGCCTAATTCAAGGTAAATATTAGACTGGTGATTTTGATGCAAAATTATTTTTTCGCTTAATAGATTTTTCAGTATTTATTAGTAGAAACTTTTAACTTCTTTTGGGAAAAAACATTTTTCCAACCGTTGATTCAGACTCAAAAAATGACTTTTTGGCAAAAGTAGTACCAGTAGATCGGGCACCAAATTCTCTATCCGATATCGAAAATATCCCTTTTGAAATAGGTAAAGCTATGAGGAAAAACGTTTAAAAAGTTTTTCCTCCAGTGTTGGTCCAATAACAAGAAAAATATGTTTAATGGGAGATTATAGAATAAAAATTGATTGTGGCGTTTGCGGTATTGGAGATAACTATGTGGACAAACAAGATGTGGCATAGTAGGCAGATAGCAAGTATACAGCAATCTTCAAATTTTTACTCTTAGTTCTTTTTAATGAATTGTTGGTTTTTCATTGGATATACCAAATCAGATAGGAGACTTCAAGGAATAAAATGATACCAAGAACAATAAGTTTGAGCCATCAAGAGCCAAGATAATGGAGGAAGAAGGAGAAATAGTTTGGAATTCACCGTTTTTGAGCTTTTTCATTGGTTGCTTATATAGTTTGTCCACGTAGTTCAGTCCTTTGTCCGCAACACCACAGAGCTGTGACATCAAAACCTAAATTCTCCATTAAATAAATCACGAAAGTGCTTTGATACAAGTACAAAAAGTAGGTAATTTTTAGTATTGCAAATCACCCACTTCGGTCATGTCTCGCACAACTTTTTTTACAATACCTACCCTGAAAAAATATGTAAGAAGAGGAAACAAAAAAAAGTAGCCCTTTTTTTATATGAGTAAATGTGTGAAAATTAGTGCTGATCTAAGTGAAAATAAAAAGTACACGCATGAGCCGTACGCAAAATATGAAGGAATTTGTGTCTTACCAAAATTTCAGATCCATTTTACATTCATTTCTCAAGATATATCACTGAAATTCCTCAGCTTGATTGAATTCACATAATTTGAATCATATACTAATAATATTTTATGACTTTCTTCTTAAGTGTACCATATTTTTTTTGTTTCTCCCATTCGAGCAGAACTCAATGAATGAGGTTCTGAAATATTAACAGCAACAAAAACATTTAAATGTTTCTCCTTCATAAAAACTGATTTACCTCGTTCTTCCTGTAGAAAGCAAAAACAGTTGTGCCTTTGCCTTGAAGAAAATTCAAATGGAGTTTGATTTTTGATATTCTCTTTATGAATAGGGAAAAATAAGTATAAAAAATTTGTAAAAATCTATGATCCGTGTGGTACCAACTACCAATTCGTTCCACAGTGTCATAAATGCGCGCGTATCTTTTGAAGCAATATCAGTCATTTACGATTTTTGGTTAGAGATAAGACTTAAGGTAGGGTGATGAGAGGATGGTAGTAGCATCAAATTAAATTTATCATAGCATCTCTTTGGGTAGTTTCAGCCAGCTTTTTCTCTTATTCGCTTAAAGATTTATAATTACACATGTTTTAGCTTATAGAATTCCTTATATATTTTCCCTTAAATAGTTTTTTCGGTCGAATTTTTTGTATGTACTTATTTTTAAAAAATTTTTTGGTTGTTTTCTTACAGGTTTATCGTCTAGTGAATAAAATGACGTCTAACGGTGACACGTTGAAACGTAGAAACGTTTCCTCGGAATCGACACAGCAACTGAATGGATCCGAATGTCAGCACGAAATCGACGATCTGAAAGAAAAACTGAAGCGCGACCGAGAAAGTCTCGTATTATGGCGGAAACCATTTCAAACGCTGAATTATTTCTTTAATGAGCTTATCATCGTTACATATGCTTTTTTGAATAGGTAGGTAAATAACTTTTTTGAAGAGTTCGGATGAGTAATGCTAGAGGATCAACTTTTCTTCTTTAAATAAAATAAAGCGTGTCGCGCTAAGAAAATTTATTTTACATTTAAAAATAAATACTTAGGTTTAAAAAAAATGAAAATAAGTTGAATGATCTCTTGAAATTATCTAATCCTGTATGCAAGTAAAAGTCGTAATAATAATTTTTGAAATGCCTCGTGAACATTGGGGGGCACTATGTTTAGTTGTTAACTAAATTTTCAGTTACTACTTTCGTAACCTGTAATACTTACTTAAAAAAGATTAAATTCAACAAATATTTTGTAGATGTTAAGTACTTTTACCGAACATATATATTTTTTGCTTACTTTTAAATAACCCCCTTCGCCATTTTTATAGATCGCTTTATATCGTAGATTTCATTTGAGTCCCATGCGATAACAGTTAGCGAATTTCACTATATTTGTCAAAACAGAAAAATCTATTTATAAATTACTGTACAGTGGTGTAAAAATATGTAATCGCTGAGGTAATTTTTCTGTTCACTTAGAAAAACAAGAATTTTGCTTCAAAGTTGGCCAAAATCTGAGAAGGCAACATTTCTTAGAATAGTTTATCATATTTTCGAGGCACCATGTCAGTCCTAATTATTATTCAGACACTGAATTGAAATTCTGTATTCATTCTTTCTTTTAACTCGTTAGGTACACTACAGAGAACTATATTCATTGTACAAGTTGAGACATACGCCTTTTTGTATCATACTTTTTCCTGTCAGTTTCGTTCGTTCTACTGAAGATGTGCATCTTCAACAAACTAAACAAAACAGTGCTTTGAAAAAGTCAGATCCAAAATGGCGTATGTTTCAACCAGGGTCTGATCAGGAGCTTTAGGTGCACCACCTCCTCTTACATCCCACCAATGGCTGATAAAAGCAGATTTCTAAGGATGTCGATATACGTCCATTTTTCCTTATCGATAACGATCGATAGTTTAAAAAATGTTATCGATAACTATCAATAATTTTTTTTAATGTATTTAATAATAGCTCAGTTTGATGATCGAAGATTGAAAATTTGAAGTAAATACTCGAACAGCTAGTCGCCAACACTTCCGATACAACTGAATAAAATAAAATTCAATTTTTATTTAAAAAAAAAATCATTCATTATTTTGATCAATATTCTAAATAACTGTATTCAATATTCTGTTGATATTTGTCATTTGATAATAATAATATTGTTTTCAGTAGTTATTGATAACAAAAAAACTTACGGAATACTATCGACAATTATCGATAACTATCGATAAAATATCGATTATATCGACATGCCTATAAATTGCAGTTTTATTTCTCAGTTGTTTTATATCCATGCATAGTTATTTTATTACAAAATTGATGAAACAGTAGCTCTTGAGCGCAAAAAACTTTTGTTTGAAAAACTTTTTTATGTTCGACTGTTTACACGAATGGATTGATGACCACGATTAGCAACTATATTTGTTGCATCTTCAGGTCTATTTTAGCTTTTCAGATGCTATGTTTAAATTTTTTAATATTTTTTTTATTTAAATCTTTCTTGAGTGCTGTTAGATATTAATATTTAGTTGGCAACACTTTCAACACCTCGTTTTTAGACATATTTTTGTTCTTATAGTAGTATCAGTATCATGAGTATTACTGAATACCAAAGTTCGTATTTTTACTTGTCTTTGTCTGTTTTTATTATGAATTACTAAATACATTACAAGGTTTGCACCTTTGCAACTCTAAATTAGAACATTTTGTAATTGTAATCATTATAGATTGCGCAGTATCAGTGCATATGTATGTCCGCAACTCTGCTTACTGAAATTACAATATTTTCTAATTATTAAATTTTCAAATTGGAAAAAAAATTTATTTGTTTCGAACCCAGCCTACGATGAGAAAAATTAATCTCATAGGTTTGAACGTATATATTGTGATTTCAAAATAAATAATCCTTTTCACGTGTTTGAAAACTTCAAAAATGTTTTATTTTTGATTCAAAATGCTCCTCCTTTTTTGTTTTCTCACGTATCTACCCCTACGAATATCATTCACCTTATTCTGCATATTTGGTTCGTATAACATTTGAGGTAGACAAGAATACTGACCAACACTTTTTCAACGATTCATGAGTATCTGTTTGGTGTAGTGGCAGTTGCATATGTGGCACGTGCATACACTGAGTGACAGTTGTGTACACAAAATCCGAACGATTGTTTCGTCATATTGATAGCTTACGGCAATGATTGAAGTTTTATACTCAACTTACATTTCTTTTATTTTCACAAATTTACCTACTATAAATTGTTTGAGAGAATTAGAAAAATTCTAATATTCTTGCTGTATCTCAGCCTTGCAATCACAAGATGCCCGACAGTGCCTTATACGTCTTATACGTTTGGCCTACTTGTCGAAATTGAAATGAAGACTACATAAGCTTATGTACAATTTTTTTTAATTCTACCTATACAGCTGCTGCAAAATTTTCAATTCGAAAACTATAAAATTTAAATTTTTGTTTAAATGGCAGTATGGTTACGTGCCGAATTAATTAGATGATGGAAGAAAAAAGTTTGTATGCGAGTGTCACCAGCAGTAGGCAAAGTGCCACTCATGTAGCAGTTAATGGGTTGTGTACATGTACCCCGCATATGCCGCCCGCCAGTCAATTTTCCTCTCATTTCATTCGAACTTTTATGACGATTTTATCTCTTAAATTATCCGTTTAGTTATTTGTAAGTTAAATTTCTTCAGAATTAATTTGCTTAATGAAACATTTTCTTCAATATGAGTCGCGCTTTATTTGCTACCAAATAATTTAACTGAAAGATTTCTAGATAATTATCGAAACGATCGTGTATCGAGAGAGCAATGTTTGACCTATATTATATTATAATTATTATGTTTTGTTAACTTTTTCTCGTCAAGAAATTATTTTCTCCAAACGGATTGATTTTCAAAATTATTGGTTTGCATTCTTCATAAATTTGTAATTTTCCGATGAGAAACATTACAGCATCACTGATACAAAATAGATCGCAGCGATTGATGCGATTTACTTCCCAAAAAAGTGGTGACAGAAAAAATGAATCAAGGACGTAGATGAGGTGGCTCTTCCTACACTACACCGCCTCCCGGCCGAGAAAACCTTGAGAAAAATTATTACTAATCGTTGTCACGTCTTTAAACTTTATTCATGTTGAAACGCTGCGTTGCGTGCTTACTTATTCAGAGAAAATACAGGTAAAAATTCTCTTTGACTCGCAAACTCGTCTAAAATCTATAGATGGAGGTATGGTTCCTAAAACGTTTCTCAAAATGTAGGACCGTATGTAAAATGTTCATTTTACACCTAGGGCTCGAATGCAAGAACGATAGGTACTTGAGAAATTTTTACATAGAATTTTTTATCACAAGTAATTCTTACTTACATGCAAAGACGATTCGTACGCAAGAAATACTTGATATTGTATCGATAAGAAATTCATGTTTCTAACTTAAGACGAGTACCTACGTATTACTAACATTTTTACAATATGTAACGTTCTTGCATACAACATTTTAGCTTAAGAATGCTTCAACTCATAGTTGGTACTCGAGTATTGTTGTTCCATTCGATCCCAAGTGCGACTCGAATTTTTTCTATTTTTAAAATGAGTTACGGTTTAAATAAGTTTGGAAACCATTGTTGGAATTCTTCCTATGTGTAAAAAAGAGTTACGAGAATTGTATTTTGAAGAATAAATATGGAGTACGTAATATAAGTCGAATTTTGGAATTAAACTTTTATGCTATCTAATGTTTGTGATCTGTAAAAAGTTAAGACCTTAACTTTTGGCCGAACAAGAAACAATAGTGGAGGCGCACGCATAACTAACATGGTGGCAGGATGCATGTGGCGAACATGTTCCTGTTTTACGTTTTTGAGATGCTAAACTTGAATTTCCTATCAAATTTTGGATTACACTATTTTTGAGGCTTGATTAGGCCCCAAAAGAAGAATCAGAAGCAAATATTCATAAATATTATCGAGTGATATATCGTCTAATTTTTTTTTAAGACGCCGAGCTCAAATTTCCTGTTAATTTTTACTTTTGACCATTTCTGGAGGTCTGAGTGGACCCCGAAAAATGAATCTGAAGCAAATATCCCCAAAATATTTTGTGATATATCGTCATATAATTATGTGTTCTGATGTGCTGAGCTCAAATTTCTGGTCAATTTTTGCATTGGAACATTTTTAGGGGTTCGAGTTGACCCCAAAAAGTGAATATATTTCATTTTCTTCTTACTACGGTACAGGTCAAAATGTTTATATATACCAAAAAAAAAAAAGTGGAGACTAGTAAATTACAGCGAATCACACAAGTTAAGTGATTTTTTATGTATATTACGTATTAAAATCCTAAATGGCAACACTGATTTCTGGATACCTTCGACTCATGACTATTCGATTGCCTATACTAAAATTTAATATGCCCGCCATATGAAGAAAATTCTAGCTCTCCCCACAAAATTTTTTTTTGAAACAAAGTAAAACCGTACATCTTTATAAAATTCGATCAGAATAGCACTGCTCAAAAAAATTTTTTCCACTAGTTTTAAATTAGTGGTGTTTCAGTTTGAAATTTGTAAGCATGGGGGCCATTTTTCTTTATAGATAGAAGATTCAAATAACTTTAACAAGAAGAAAAAATATTCAAATTAAATTTTCTACATAAATTTAGCAGGAAGCGAAAAAGATTCAAAATATATTTTCTTCCGATAAATTTAACTGAAACAGAAGGAAAAAAAAAAAAAATTCTACATTATTATGAATCTGTATTTTATGTTTCAGGGTACTTGCTTACAAGAAATTTGTATTATTAACTTGTCTAGTCACAGTTTTCGTATTCGTCTCTTTGAATGTATCTGGACCTCATCAAATTGTTAGTACAACAATTATTCGAAGCACGGTTACCTTTCTTAGTATAATATGTGCGTTGAAATTAATACACTCTGTTTAATTCTCAGGTTTTCAAATTTTTATATAAAGAGGGTCGATGGTGCCTTTATTGGTTAGGGCTTGGTGTACTCTCGTCGGTTGGTCTAGGAACGGGGTTGCATACATTCCTACTGTACCTCGGGCCGCATATTGCTTCCGTTACGTTGGCTGCGTACGAATGCGGCTCATTGAATTTTCCCGAACCACCGTATCCGGACCAGTAAGTCGAAGTTACGGGATCGACATAACAATACACAGAGTTTCGTCAAATCGACGAAAGCATTTATGTATTCATTTACTTTTGCGTTTATGTGTGTGCTACAGAATTATCTGTCCGGAAGAAGAATCCAATGCTTGGGCTACCAGTTTGTGGAACATCATGCAGAAAGTGAAGGTCGAATCGGTGATGTGGGGTGCCGGAACAGCGTTGGGTGAATTACCGCCGTATTTCATGGCCCGAGCTGCTCGACTATCTGGTTACGATCCTGACGACGAAGAAGATTTAAAAGAATTCGAAGAGCTGCAGAAGAAAGGCGAACAAAATCCCGATTCTATGGTAAAATTCGTGAAAAATGTTTTAAAACTTAACGATTCGAGAGGGAATGCAATCGATCAGCGTGAATGTGAAACAAACTGAATTAAAATGAAATTGAAGTGATGCGTAAAAATATAACACGAAATTTACTTGTTTCTCAGAAACTTGATGTTAAAATTCTTCAGTCACTAATTTTTGATCGTTCGAAAGGATTTCAAAGTTTGAAAAATAATAGTTGAGCGAATGGGTTGATTTTAAAATTTTACTCTCATATATTTTTCGCAACTAAAAGCAAAACTTCGAATTTAAGATTCTCTTGAAAACTGTTTCTGAAAAGTTTCCATTCCTTTATTCAACAGTAATCCTATCCTAGAGACTTATTATGAAACTTTTAACCTGATGAAGAAAATTCTTTATCACTTTAATACTGTGTCGCTCGCCCTATTATGAAAAATCATTATAACCCATTCATCAGTGCTAACGTGGTAACTTGATACGTTAATTCGTTAACCTAACCACTGGTCGAGAGGTGTCATTAAGTTATTACCATGTTAACAGTTTTATAATAAGTTTCCTATACTATAATAGGAGCAGTAATTATATATGGGTATGTGTGTATATAAATACGTTATGAAAAATTAAACAATATTACTAAAAATTACAGTATAGAGGTATTTGGGTACGAAAAAACGATTACATAGGTCTTAAGTTTAAGAAGATTTGTTGAATAGATATTTGAGCATCACAAAAGATATCACATTTTGTCCTTCAATTGAGTGTTATCTCATCCCTTCGCAAATGATATCCAAGAACTTATTCAAATTGAAAAATTTATTTTCAACTCTTCTTTCTCTCCGTCTCTCTCTTCCTCGCTCAACTACTCTCGCTCCCACATCCACTATTAGGACCTGGCTCGTTCACCCACATTTGCTGACACACTCATGCTCTCCTTTAATTAATAAATTTCATTACTTCACTGGGATTTGAACCAGCAACTTCCAGGTTGGTAATCCCAGTCTTACAAAACTACGCCAGCACTCACCCAAAAATTTCACATCATATTTTTATTGATTATGATTGATGAACAGTAGCTTCATGCAAATATAATATAATTCAAAGCATCGATATGTTCAAATATCGGTAAATATACAGGTTTATATATGAGGTAGGATGGGTTGGGATTTATGAAAAAAAAGGGGGGGTTGGAGGCAAAGCCTCCATTATTTGAAAAAAAAAATGTATATTTTATTAGATATATCGATATCAAAATTATTGAATAAATCATTTTCACATTTTATGCCTTGGAAGAGTTAAGATTTGAAATGCACTTAGTCACAACCTCTTAAACTGAATCAGTTCTTTTATATCATTCGCGGAGGGATATGATAACACCAGAGACATACAGCTAAAGAAATTTCCAATGCTCCATATACGCTGTGGTTTAAAAATAGGTGAAAGATAGCAAAGAAACAACTTGAGTTATCGCACATATTTCTTAGTGAAAACTGAAAACAAGACATCTCTATACCGGTACACACACACTATCAAGCTATTACACATGGGCAATAACAAATACTGGAATTCGAAACGTTTTATAATATTCTATCTTTGACATGTTTTTGATCGTACTTTGTAGTATGTCTCTAGATAACACCCAATTTTTGAGCGAAACGTGATATTGCGCATCTCAATCTATCCATCAGCAGCAAGTGATGATAACGAATGATGAAAAATTGATTAATCTTAAAAGTAACAAATAAAAAAGGTTTTATTTGCAAATTTTGTGAGGCCTGAATTGCGTATGATTATTATGACTTATGACTAATGAAATATGAGTTAAATTAGTTAAATATTGCGATCTTTCAATTCTCAAGATGTACAAATACGATAATTACGAAGGATATACCTGATATATCCGAGCAAAGCTGGATAAACCAGATACTGTTTATTATTCCTCATCCAAGTAGGCAAGATGGGAGTGTTCGAAAAATTTCTATCGATCGTAGCCTATTCTGAATTAATTTTTAACCGCGTGATAATTAAGCATCTCCTTCCACATCTAAAACGTTCTACCTTTTATTGTTATGTGAAGAGGTGCGAAGCATACAATATCTTTTAGTTATGTAATGTCAATATTTCGCTACTTAAAAGTTTTGAAGCTGAAATGATCGAAGTTTTTTTTTGCACTTGTTGCGAGTCAGTAACTTATGAAATTGTTCGTGGACCGTACTAGCCCTGAATTATTGTGAATAGTCTGAAATTCAATTGATTTAAAATTTATCGTAATTATATTAATTTTATCAGTATAATTTTTTTCTTTCATTGCTTTCAACTAATAATAGTTGAAAAACAAAATCCGTTCTTTCAATTTTTTCTGATTTTCTTGATCCGCTCTTAATAATAATTACCTATCTTATTCAAAATATTATTTGCCCTAAACCAACTTAAATTAACTAACGGGAAAACTTGTAACGTCATTAGATCCTTCAGTTTTTGAAAAACTTGCCTATTAAATTTAAAAATAAAAATGAAGAACGATTTTTTCGTGCTAAGCGTAAATGATGTAGTAGATGAAGAAATATTTTCTGCAATTTTATTTTTATGAAATCATGTATTTTCACCATCCCTTCCTAGATCAAGACAGTGAGTATATTCAAAATTATTTTGAGTCGAAAGTGGATTCAGCGCGGAGTCGATTTTCTGCGTTGTTTTCTCGATTCCCTTAATCTTATTGTAGATTTGCTATTATTCTCTATTAATCATTTGTTTCCTAAATTTTCAGACATTCATAGAAAAAACCAAGTTATTTATGGAACGCATCGTGAAAAAGGTCGGATTCTTTGGAATTCTCGCTTGTGCTTCGGTAGGTTGATCGCTTCAAAACTAATTTCTCACCTTCATATGCGATGGCAGTCGACAGTGATTAATCTCGGAATTCTTTGCAGATTCCCAATCCGCTATTCGATTTAGCGGGTATTACTTGCGGTCATTTTCTCATACCATTTTGGACATTTTTCGGCGCAACCTTGTTGGGTAAAGCTGTTATCAAAATGATGATACAAGTGTTATTCGTTATTATCGCGTTTAACGAAGTGCTAATCGAAGCTGCTCTCGATTACGTAAGTGTTATTCCAATTATCGGAGAACATTTGCAGCCGTTGCTTATACAGTTCCTAGAAAATCAGAAAAAACGATTGCACGAAAAGGGTACAGTTCATAGCGTAAGTTTTCGAACCAGTCACATTTCGTAGGCCAATATTTGCACGCAGAAAATCGTAATTGACTGCTCTTTCTCCTGTTTCAGAATCCCAGTAAATTGGCAACGATGTTCGATTTGTTCGTGTTATTGATGGTTGGTTACTTTGTCTTGTCAATAGTCAATTCAATGGCTCAAAGTTATCATAAGCGAATCAATAAAGAAGAAATTAAGAAGTCCAAAACGAAACGAAATAGCACCAAGTAATCGATTAGCTTATCAAAAATTTCAACTTACCAGGTTTATTTTTTAATACACTGTGATTACCATTTTTTAAGTTAATTTCCTGTACTTTATGTCCGTGTACAAAATAGTTGTTATTTAATGTAAGTTGGAGGTTCTGTACCAACAAAGTTCTTGAAAATTTCTCTTTTTTTTTCTTTCGAAAAGAAAAAATATTTAGCTCGGTTATTGTTAGTTTGCCAATAAATTTATTTTTTCCTCCTTTAGATGTGGAATTACGATGCCAGTTAGTTCCATCTTCTTACAGATCATTCCTTTAAGTTTCTCTTATTTTGTATTTTCAATGTCGTTACTGTATTGCGTTCGTTGCAGGTTCGATGTTTTCTGTCCTCTATTGTTTTTGTATGTAAATAGAATTTGTCGAATGTTAATAATATGCCCTTCGTTCGAAATTTCGTGCAATAACAATGCGAAAAATAACGAATGTTAAGATAATTGTTTTTAACTAGATTCTAGTTCTCGTATTTTTTGACGCTGATTATTTTTAATAATTTCCAAAAGAAAAAAACATGATCGTTAATTTCAAGTTCTTTTTATTATTCGTTCTACAGCCTAATCGCTACTATCACGCATTGTATTCGAGTATTTTCGTGCTACAATCACGAACCAATTGTGTGATAAATATCTTAGAGGGCGAGGTAGTGATAATCAGGGTTGTAAAGAAAAAATTCGGGCTCGAGAAGAAAAAATTCATGGGTTCCCTTAAAAATTGTATGTACGTGCAGGTGTAGTAATAAAAATTTATCTTTGGAAAGAGTTTTATAATACTGGGAAACCCAATTTCGCGAGCGGAAGGACCAAAAAAATTTTTTCAGCGTTTTCTTATTTTTCTCTTTTTTACAGAATACTCCCTATTCAAAATTTAACTTGTTATAGATTTACGTAATCTTTATGCATAAATTATGTTTAAGAAACGTACAGTGAAGGAAATTTTCAAGGTATTTAACGAATTTACACAATTCTGCAAGAAACTTCTCTCTTTTTTAAAGATTGACGTGAAGTGTCGTGACGAACAAACTAAAAAAAGCTCTATACGATCAATAAAGTAAAACTCTGTTCAGACTTTTGATGATCTGACAAATATATAACATATTCTTCTCAATTATTTCTTCATCTGATAACTGTTCTATTTTTATCGATAGTTAGTCGATAATAAAATTGATGAACCTACTTTCTGCCAGAAAGACAAATTTTTGTCTAAACGATAGATTTGAGAAAGCTTAAACAAATGTACGGATATAATACTTATTTGATTATGAACAATGATAAAAACAGGCAGCTCGGTGCAACATTATGGTCAAGTACAAGAGGGAGGGAGGGAATACGAGCAATGATACTCATTCATGTACATATTCTCTCGCCCCATTAAAAACCGTAACGAACCTTAAAGGTTAAGTCAAAAGAAGTAACTGCCCTTGCGTTAGAGACATGAAACCAAACTGTGATTAGACTCTTTTCTTTGGAAATAAGAGGAGTCTAAACAGTTACATTCTCCATCAGGTTAAACATAAGAATTAATTCTTCAACACATGTAGATTCAGATGTTTTGGGCATAAAATTATATACTATGCGAAATCAAGAAAATGTTGTTCAACACTTGAGTATATAATTGTGATACGTAAGTTATCAAAATTTTATTTACCAACGGATGTTATTTCGCTCTCATAATAATTATCTTCAATAAAGATTGGACCACTGTAAAAGAACAGCAACTCTAACAATTGAAGAGAGAAGGACTAAGGTTCCGGGTATTTTATCTTAAGCTGATTTTAATGATACGAAAAGGGTACCAATCATGCGGATAAAGCTAGTATATAATGTTTATTTACGATTTACACAACAATATTCTACCGGTAGAGATGATCAGCATGAATATTAGCAGCAATTTCTGGTTCCCATCTGTCACCATTTATCAATAATTTTTCTTTATTATACAACAGTTCCTCTCGCGTTTCGGTCGAATATTCAAAATTAGGACCCTAACAATAGTTCAAAGACCATTAAAAAAATATATTTATAATTCCTACTTTCATCGACATTACTTACCTCAACAATCGCATCCACAGGACAGGCTTCTTGACAAAAACCACAATAAATGCACTTAGTCATGTCAATGTCATACCTGGTCGTTCTTCTGCTGCCATCAGCTCTTTCTACTGTTTCAATTGTGATGGCCTGAATGCAAAATCGTCTTTTTGTAAAAAGAACTCTACGTTGAATCTGATGCTAAATACAACCCAATATATTTACCTGAGCAGGACAAATGGCTTCACAAAGTTTACAAGCGATGCAACGTTCCTCGCCTGATGGGTACCTTCGTAAAGCATGTTCGCCTCTGAAACGAGGAGACAATGGTCCTTTTTCAAACGGATAGTTGATTGTAGCTGGTTCTCTGAACATTATCGATAAAGAGGTAAATGCACCTAAAACATTTCAACATTGAGTAAGTATTACTGCATAGCAGCATAGAACTGAAATTTAAGTGACTTACATAACATTTTTATTACCTCTGATAAGATCCAAAAGGAAAAATCCGACAACAATCTCATTTTTCAATGTGTCAGCGTCAGGTAATGGATCATAAGATTTGACTTTATAATACGTTCCAGCGCATCGCACAGCACTGATGTAGCTCGTATTGATGGCAGGCCTTAATTTTAGAAGTCCTGAAATTAATATGAATTTGGTATAGGTAAAGGTCAAAATTTACGAAATAACCGATGCATTCCGATCAAAATATTCAAAAACCGTCACAAATAACAATTACCTAACGCAGTGGAAGTAAATAACTTAGTTGACATAGTAGTTTTATGTCTTAGAAATTAAGAAATTGACTTCAATTCACTAGAAATTTTTACTAACGTTCAGGTTCCAACAAATATATGACTGATGGGTTATCACGACCATTTTTATATCGATAGCTTATCGATTTTTAATTTATATCGATACTTGCTATCGATATATCGCGATATTGGAGAAATTTCTGTTTACTCCTTCAGAGGATATATCTTTGACTATATAGCTTATGGACTGCTAGAACTGATAAGAAATACATAGGGTTAAATGGAAGACCGCTGAAGCCACTGTTAACAGGCGTTCTTTTTACGAAAAACGACCTTTGGTGATATGTGATAGTGATTACAAATTTCCAATTCTGGCTAGAAAAAAATTAATTTTTATAATTTGTTAATTTAGTAATTAAAATTATATTTGCGAATCGAAGGGAATTCGTGTGCATTTAAGAGCTTTAAGTCATCGACAAATCAATGTTATTAAATGCACACAAATCGAATAGAATTCGTCGACAAATTCCATTTGATTCGTGAGTAATAATGACTGATTTGTCGATGAATTCTTTTCAATTTATCGGCGAATTAATGTTCTTAAACACAAGGCATTAATTCGTGTGTAGCCCTTAATTTGTCAACGAATTAATTTTAAATACTTCCATGATTCTTTCACTCAACTATATTTTATGATACTTGCCTGTGAAGAAGTAACTCCATGAGATTTTTGAGCATGATATGATAAACCACTGACACTCTGAAATTGTCTGCTACAGTATGAACATTTATGAACCTACACATAACAAAACAATTGTTGTGCATTGGGAGAAGACTTTTCTTATATTAGCAGTTGTTTTCTAACAAGCGTGACATTTCAGTATATAAGTACGTAATTCTTTGATTAGTTTTCCATCGACAGTAATAACATTTAATCCCATTTGCATTAAAACGTTCTGTATAAAAAAAAAGTAAGAATTACGGAACGAAATAATTAGGTCTAAATATAAAATTCACGATATTCTACCTGATACAAATTCAGTTTTCACACAAAGTACCTTTTTTGAAAAGTAATGCCTGCAGTGTTCGGCTTCAAGATTTTATCAGTTCTAGCAGTCCATAAGCTATAAAGTCAAAGGGATATATATATGATGGAGATGACAAGGAACAGTTTTAACCTTCGACCATAAACATAATGGACTGCTCTTACCGATAAAATTAACATTGGCTTATATGGAGACACCATGAAGGCGTACATTTCATTCAAAAGTTTCCTTTTTTCAGAATTTATCAAAATAATATCATAGTCGATTGATTAAATAATTTGGAGGGATTTGCATTGTCATTTTACAAAATGAAAGTGTTTTTAAAATTAAATCGCGTCATTTATTCCTTATTAATATTCGTAGGTGAATTCTCTTTGATTCCTTGCTGAATCTTAATTAATTTAAGGGCGAAAAATTGTAATTAATTTAACAGCGACAAATCGAAAAGAATTTGTAGGAGAATTGATAAATCGAAAAGAATTCGTAGGTGAATTCTCGTTAATTCTCTTCGATTTACAGCTGAATCCTAATTAATTTAACGGCGACAAATTGAAGAGAATTCGTAGATGAATTCTGTGAAAAGTACAGTTTGATAAGGGAAGGAACTTTTGAATGGAATGTACATTTCATTTGTTTCCTTCAACATTTTATCAGTATGCACAGTCCATCTAGTATATGGTCGAAGGTTTTAACATGGGGTTGAGTGTCCAGACAATGGATACCGCATGCTGGCGTACGAAGTACCCCAGACTCTACACTCCAACCAATCAGAATCAAAAATTGGTGTAAAACTGAGGTACTTCGTATGCCAGTGTTTATAAACAAATGCACATGGCAAGATTTTCCTCCAATCAGATATTTAGATGGAGGTACATGTGTTTGTAGATGCACTTTCTATAGGTTGGACATCGAAACTGCCTATGTGTCGTCTCCATCATATTTTTATCCTCGAAGGTTTACTCGAATTTTACTGGTGAAAGCTGAAAGGTGTATTTGGATCTTTGAGTATATATTATTTCATATGGAGAGCTGATTCAACAAGTTCTGTTTTTCAATAATAGTAAGTGTTTTTGGGGAATGAAATAACTTCTTTTATACGCGAGTATATCTGTCATTTCATTCCCTGAAAGCGCTATCTATGTCTAAAAGTAACTAGGTATAGAAAATGTATACAAATCAGCTCTCCATAGTCCATATGAAATAATACGTACTCAAAGGCCCCGTTCACACGACGTTATTTTACCAGCTCTAATAGACAATTTCTAGGGATTGCTGGTAATTGCTGGCATCCTGAAAATTTTTCAACTTTTCCTGCTGATATACCAGCCTAGCCGATGAACAGCATCGTGTGAAGTATATGCTGGTAAAACAGTATGACTGATTAAAAATATTATCATTAAAATATATATTTAAACTAATTTAAACAATAAAAAACTTCAATATTGAATGGATTATATTCAGATTCATCAAATTGGCGTTGATTTCCCACTGATATAATAATTATATATTCACTGATAAAACCTTTGAAACAGTCTCAGCTGCAGCTGTTTTACCAGCATTGTCTGTATGAACCAGCCAACTAGCACTACCAGTGCCTTACCAGCCCCGACTACCAGCCACTTGCCAGCACTGGTAAAACAGTGTCGTGTGAATGAGGCTAAAGATTCGGATTTTTATACCTCTTTAACTGCGAAGTATTGATATCAATGTTGCCATCCTACACTGAATAACACAGCCAACATTCCCTGTTTTCAGTTAATACTTTTTTCCTACTAAATGAATTTTGTCTGTTAAATGGATAAAAGAATGAGACATTTTTTTTTTTTTTTTAAACAACCCACCACAAATAAACATGCATTATATGATAAAGACGTGTACAACCTTTTTTCATATTAAAAAAAAAAGAAAAAAAATATTCATTTCAGAATAATTTTAGAGTATTTTCCTTTGGAAAATATAACTATTGCATTCAGTACTGTGGGAGGACCTGGGGATGGGACCTGTGGAAAAGCGCTGATCCTGAGTCATCGATCACAAATATACACATAGGTCACTAAGTCTGCTTTACCCAATATAATATAGGTAAATTTCCACTTTTTACTCGTTTTAGTACTTTTTGAGAGTCTGTGGACCTCTGCTGTCTAACTTATGACAATGAAACTTAGGATAGTCTGAGAAGCCTTCATGAGCTACACATTTGTGTTAAAATTTTTGAAATTCACATGCTGGTTTTGGAGGGAGTGGTTCTTAAAATTTTCTAAAACCACCATGTTGTTATCGTGATAACTCCCATAAATTGAAAAATTTTGGCTTCAAATTTTATAACAGTTGAAAACTATGAGGGACTGGTTTGGTATTGAATTTGAACAAAATCGGTCAACTAGTTTTCAAACAGCAGCCATTACAAAATTTGCAACTTTTAAAAAATACACACTGCGGTTGATACACAAAAGAGATAATTTCTTAAAATAATTTATTACCTACTCTATTTACCTATGTACGGAAAACTTTTTAATTAGCACCGACTTGAATAATTCCAGTCCCTAGAACTAGATATTGCTAGAGAAATTTTAAAAGAATTATTTTAGGTTTTTAGTGCATGTGGAATACCTTGTCATTAAAAAGTATTCTCACTCGAAGGTAAATTCAAGAGAATTTAAGCGTGTTCAGCCACTTCCCAAAACCTGGGCGAACATTGGTGATTTTAGAGCCAGTTCGGACGGTTTATATACTGGCTTATTTACACGCACACATACACACATATGTAAGGAATATGTATGTAAGTGAGAGCAGCCCAGTTGCATCATCTCTTGTGATGATAAGAGATGATGGGTCAGTTTGTGTACAAACTGTGACATCATTGCATTGTTGAGATTAGTCACGATTCAATACTCGTATATTACCTGCAAGTACATGCAGGTAATTACGATCGAACGTAATTGTGTTTTGGTTTAACGTCGCAAGGATGAATATGAGCCTGCCTTTCGACGGTGACTGTTGTTTTGGGTCCGAGCTCCTATACCTCAGACCAGTGAGTCCCCACAGCTACACCCCCCAGTTTTTGTGCCGCAAAAATAATTAAAATTGCACAGGCCTGCCATTTCTGATCAGCCTCCCACTTGGCCAGTGCACTGCCCACTGCAGCACCGATGCATTTGTATGTGCCTGGTAATGGGCACAACTGCCTTCTCCCCTACACCTAGGTGATCGATTTTTTGAGTAGGTGTAAGGGTGATGGTGGGAGTGAGGCAGCAGAGGACATTTGAACTCTGGCTGCCTCAGCATCGGGGAGTTTGAGGTTCCCCTGGCTGAAGCAGCCATCAAAGCTTTTTGGTTCTCTGCTGTGAACAGAAACTTTATCAGTTCCCTGGTCTCCTTTGGAGTCAGCTCTGGCTTTGGGGGTTCCATAGTCCGGTCAATTCTGTTGGTGACCAGGGAGGAGAGATGATCAGGGGAAGTGGAGATGTCATCTCCACAAGAACATTCTCCACAGGCAGAGCCATGTCCATTAACAGCTCTTCCTCAATTCTATCTGTGAGAAAATACGAACTGCCAACGGATAGAACTACACGAAAAGCAACGACGAAACCTACACTGATGAAAGAATTGAACGACGACTAGAAACACACATTACGAACACATAAATAAAAAGACTAAATATTCACTATTTCACGAATTTTATTCCACATAATATTAGCGGACATGTTGTATCACCGGCGGTTGATGAGCGACGAGAAGGCATACAAAACATATAATCACAGTTGAGTTACAAACACAAATATCACAGATTAATAATAATAACAAAACAGTGTTGCCACAACATGTGATGTGCGAGAATAATAAGTCAATGTATAATATAATTTGCTATTATTCCCACACGCCTCCTCAAATTATATTTATACGATAAAGTCAAAAATACTATTAAACAAATTTTCTAATTAATAAAGTCATTACAAACAAAAAATGACAAAGGTCAACAATAACACAACGAACTTACAGCATAAAAAAATATCAACACAAATGGTAAACATATACAAAAAGTTACATTAATTTTAACAGTTTACAAAACATATCAAATTTGGGCTTCGGGCAGCCCTTCGTGAAAACATCCCCCAACTGTCGCGAAGTTGGTACGTACGAATACTTAAAATCTATATCTACGTGATTGCACACAAAACGGTACTTTACATCTATATGTTTGGATCTGCGAGTATTCCACTTTCCAGAGTGCAGAAGAGCCAAACAACTTTGGTTATCTTCGTATATCACAGCTCTGTCATTAATCTGAATGCAAAAGTCACTTAACAGATACTTCAACCAGATCGACTCAGTGGTAGCATCGCATATTGCAATCAACTCACTCTCAGTGCTGGATAGTGCTACAGTTGGTTGCTTCTTGCTAGACCAGGACACCAGTGATCCATAGACAAAGACACAGTAACCAGAGATAGACCGTCTTGTGGTGACACAGTTACCCCAATCGGCATCAGAAAAAGTTTCTAAAATATTGCCGTTATTATCATATTCATTTGAAAATATTAATTTTTTATCTTTTGTGGTAACTAAATATTTGAGTACTCTCAATAAGTATTTATAATGTTCGTCAGTGGCATAACTGGAGAATTGGCTAAAATACGATATTGCAAAGCAAATATCGGGCCGTGATCCTAGCATCAGATACATTAGGCATCCCACGAGCTGCTGATAGTCGTTGTTGAGTACACTATCACACGCATTGAGATCCCTGTCCAATTGGAGTTTGGGGTCAATAGGTGTGTAGGTCGGTGCGCAGTTATTAACGCCAAAACGCCTAGCAACAGACTCAATGAGACCCCTCTGCTCAATTTCCAGTATGCCATCTTCACGATTGTGATTGATATTCAAACCTAAATATTTCTTGACCTTTCCCAGATCCTTACACTTAAATCTTTTATTTATTTCCTTTTTAAAAAATGTGATTTGTGTTTTATTATTTGAGCTAATCAGGACATCATCAACATATGTGAGTAAAAAGACTACAGTCCCATCACTTTTATTTTTATATATATATAAGCAGTCATCCGCCATACTCTGCACAAAGCCAAGAGCAACAAGGAACTCGTTGAACAATTTGTTCCATACTTTGGGCGACTGCTTTAGACCATAGATAGACCTATTCAATTTCAAAACATTATTATGTCTATCAATTTTAGTTTCTATCCCTTCGGGTATCTCAAGATACACATCTTCCGAAAGAATTCCATTCAGGAAGGCACTACATATATCAATTTGTTCTATGTGAAATTTTAATTTATTGCTAATAGCCAAGAGGGTCCTGACAGTCGAAAGCTTCGCCACCGGCGCATACACTTCATTAAAATTGAAGCCCTTTTTCTGTTGGCATCCTCTGGCAACTAATCTAGCCTTATATAACACATCATTATTAATATCATATTTTTTATTAAAAATCCACCGACACGTGATGGTGGGGGCTTCCTTTGGACGTTTGGTCACCCGCCAAGTCTGATTGGAATTCAGGGCACTTATTTCCGAAGAAATAGCATCCCTCCACATCAGACTGTCCGGTGCAGCATTCGCCTCCTCAAACGTCAAAGGGACGCCATCCTCAGCAAGATATATATTGCTTGCTACTTCATCACGTTCAGTCGTTTCCTGTGGAAGACAGTCTAAATTCAAGTCACCATCAACTTCAATATTTTCTAAGTTTGATTCCGTGACTTCTGTGAAAATATCATCATCTTTAGTATATCTATTTATATTATTATTATCTATTTTATTTTCGAAGAACTCAACATCTCGCGACAGACGTATCTCCCTAGCATTTATATCCAACAATCTGTAACCACATGGAGAATATCCCACCATAATCAACTTTTCACTTTTATTTTTAAACTTATTAGAGTCATGTTTGAATGACAACATATATGCGTTGCATCCAAACGTTTTTAATTTTTTATAGTCAAATTGTTCATTAAACCACCTTTCATAAGGAACAAAATCTTTATTTGTGGGGCATCTGTTCACGATATAGGCGGAGCACAATATGGCTTCCGACCAAAATATCTTACCAAGACCACTCTCGAATAACAGCGTCCTTGCCCTCTCACACAGCGTCCTGTTCATCCTTTCAGCTTTTCCATTTTGCTGAGGACAGCCACCAACCGTAGGTTCAACCACAATTCCTTTCTCAGTACAATATGACTGGAAGGTAGTGTTCAAGTATTCTGTGCCGCGATCACAACGAAGTCTCTTTACATTATAGCCAAATTTATTCGAGACCATCTCGTGATATTCTTTAAATTTTGAAAAGGCTTCCGTCTTACTTGTCAACAGGTACACACAACAAAAATTTGAATAGTCATCTATAAATGTCATAAAATATTTCGCTCCTTTATATGCAGGAGGATTTATAGGACCACAGAGATCAGTATGTACCAATTCCAGAGGCTTACTAGTTTTTCGTTCATGCCTCAAGAACGGCTTTAGGCTCTGTTTCCCCATCACACAGGGCTCACACAGCAATCCGCGGTTGGAGTCAACGTTCGGTATTAAACCTCTGTTTGACAACAACTTAACATCGTTCACATTCAGATGAGCAAGTCGCCTATGCCACACAGTCAGCAGGCTCGACTCATCCCTCAATGTCAGATTACACGATTGACTAGTCATTTTAAAAAAATCAATGGTATAAAGATCTGAATCCACGCTAACACCAGTGGTCACTATTTTTCCACTGCAGCGTTGGATTACATCGACAGATTCCTCTTTGAACAGGGTATCAAAACCCGACTTGCTCATTCGTTTCACCGATAGCAGATTCTGCGGCAGCTCCCGAGCATATCTAACATTTTTCAATTCAATTACTATTCCATTTAACAATTTTAATTTTACTGTACCAACAGATGTAACGGACAGAGAAACTCCTTTCTTCGCAACACAGATATTATGTGGTTTAATTAAATCAATGTAGTCACTGAATAGGCTTATATCGTTAATTATGTGAATTGTGCATCCACTGTCTACTACGAATGTGGTTCGAGGCATCAAATTTACATCTCCCTTTGCATTACAGAACTCATCAATTTTGTTATTATTATTATTACTATTATTTACTGTGAAACTATAACCCACATCTGAGCAATCGTCATTACCATTAAAATTTTCATTGCACATCTGTGCAGAACTCCTATTATTATTATTATTATTATTGGAAACATGGTCATTAGAACGATTTCCGTTATTACTATTACTATTACAGCGTCATTATTATTATTATTTCGATTTTTAGCATAGCAATTTCGTGCTATATGTCCAATCTTATTACAAAAATGACATTTAATATTTGAATGTCCGTTGTCAGCACCAGAACTACGACCATTTCCATTAAAACTATTATTATTATTGCTTTGTGAGTTAAAATTGTGATTATTATTGCCATTACGACCTTCATTATTGGAAGATGAGTTATAAAAATTATTATTATTATGATTATTATTTCTACCTCGATTGAAACCACGATTACTATTTCGATTTTGGGACCTACCACGATTAAAACGATTACTATTATTATTATTATTACCTGAATTTTGTCCGATACTGTAATGATTACCAAAAAACACATTCTCCTCACCAGTGACAGCCACTGATGAAGGTTTTTGGGATGCAGAATTCAGAGAGTTACCTCTCACTGTTGACTTACTATCAGATGATAGCTCACGCTGGAAGTTGTTTAGCTTCATAAACACAGCATCCCAGGTGACGAATTCTGCATCCTCTATCACCACTTTGATCGGACAAAACTCTGCAGGAGGCGATCGCAGCAATACCAATATAAATTGTTTTGTGGTTGTCAGGTCTCCCAATTCGGTTAATCGTCTACAACGGGCACGAAAATCAAGCAGATACTTATTCAAATCAGAACCAGAAACATACCGTTTTGTGTACAATTCACCTCGTAAATCCATGAGTGTTTGGTCGTTTCCGTTATCAATCAGGTTCGTGAGCACATTGAACATCTCCTTCGCAGTAGTGTACGTCTGAAGCATCTCCAAATATTCATCTGTCACGTTGTTGGCTATCAGGAACATCGCTTTTGCATTCTCCTTAGACCAGGCATCTCCCCTATTACGAATAGTAGGCAAAGAATCAACAATTATATTACTCAGTGACTCCTTTGCCAGCATCAGCTCCATTCTGAACTTCCACGTTCGACCATTCTGCCCATTGAACGGCTCGATCGTATTCTTCTTTCTCGCGTCCATCTCGTTTACAGGTTACGACGATCAGTTGCACCGCAAAACAGCAATTTCAGCAACTATCAGATACGCCGACCAACGATTCAACACGAACGAGATCACAGGAACATCGAGAAGCGAACATATCAAACAATGAAAAATGAATTAAGAAGCATGGTACTACTTGGGAGTGGCGAGCAGAATCCGACAGCACAACTTTGAAGACTCAAAACAATGGCGACCACGTTGACATCCAGGTAACTTGGCCCATAACCTGTGAGAAAATACGAACTGCCAACGGATCAAACTACACGAAAAGCAACGACGAAACCTACACTGATGAAAGAATTGAACGACGACTAGAAACACACATTACAAACACATAAATAAAGACTAAATATTCACTATTGCACGAATTTTATTCCACATAATATTAGCGGACATGTTGTATCACCGGCGGTTGATGAGCGACGAGAAGGCATACAAAACATATAATCACAGTTGAGTTACAAACACAAATATCACAGATTAATAATAATAACAAAACAGTGTTGCCACAACATGTGATGTGCGAGAATAATAAGTCAACGTATAATATAATTTGCTATTATTCCCACACTATCCAACTCTGTTTTCTGCTCGAGAAGTTGCTGATTTTTTGGTTCTCAGTTGCTTCTCGAGTTGGTTGGTTGTTGATAGGTTTGTGGAGAGCGTTTAAGGATTTGGGTAGCGACATATTGTAAAAGAGAAAGAGAAATAAAAAAGCAGAAAATAGTATTTAGAAAACACGTCTGAGCTTAAGGACAGTTCTAAAACAAGTGATTTTACTACAAGTTTTGATTTACCATTACAGTTTTGTTTTTTCTTTTTTGTATGTTCTTATTGGTTCATAAAGCGGATAGCGCTTAAAATTCTTGGCCATATGCAAGTTTTTCAGTTAAGTTCTGATCGGTTTGAGCAGAGTTATGCCTGAAATAAACTTAGAATGAATTTTTCAAATTTTGATCACAAAAGAATCTCCACTTGTGACGTCACAATGTCGAGATTATCTTTGTTGGTGACAATAAAAGCACATTGTGATGTTTATTTCCGTATCGCACGTGAATTTGTTTATTCCTGTTGTTTTCTTTTTGTTGGCATTCCTACGTTCACTTATCTCCAGAGTTTCTTTTGTCTCGTGGAATTCCGATTTTGGTCGCTTTTTTTTTAGCGGGTTTTTATTTTTATACCAGATATTACTTTTTTTGGGAGTAAATCTTTATTTGCTTCGCATTAACCTCTCAGACTTGCAATAAGGGTGGGAATTTTTACATTTTGTACTGCCTAAGGGCCTGCCTCTTTTTCGTGGGCATAAGACAGTGCACAATTTATTTTTTTCTAAACTCAGTTCTACTTTTTTTGGATGAATGAAAAAGCACATCTACTTTAATATTTTTATATTTTTGTACCGAACTACCAGTATACTAATATGATATTCGAATTTCAAATTAATGTGTAGGTACCCAACCAATAGGTAAGTAAATCTAAGAGACATTGTTATAAAGAAAAATTATTTTACATTTATTGTTTTAAAATAATTTATAACTATGTTACCGAACAATTTTTTCATGTTAAAATTACATTATTAGCCTTTAACTATTCTCTATATGAGATGGCCAGCACCTAAATTGAATAGCTGTAAAAAAATAGAGCCTTATAAAAAGGACCAATTTTTATACCAGTCTATATATTATTGCAAAAATTTGCGTAAATTGCTTGTTAAATATGCGAAGGCTGGCAAATCCAATTAATTCACCAAAATGTCCTCTTTGACAAAAATTATCTAATCTACATATTACGTACATAATTTACGAAATTGAGTACTTTACCCTTGAGGTATATATATTGAGAGATTAGATGAGGTGGGTTATTACTATTATTATGTTTATGAAAAATAAATTTATATTATACCTTTAGTACAGTGACATGTAAGGTGAGGCGATTTTTTTAATTTTTTTTGAAAAAGGAATTTATCTTATGGCTTTGGGTATAGTAGAAAATTATAATTCTACTATGATAATTGAATTTTCCATCATTTACATTTTTAACAACGGATTTATAAAATTGTCTAAAGTTCATTTCACAGGTTTTTTTTTTTGTTTTTTTTTCTAGATACTTATCAAATTGACTAATATTTTTCAGTTATTATCGATAATACCATAAAAATTTTCCGTCAAAAAAAATAACATTTTGAAACGAAGGCACTGGCAAGTGTTTTAATTTTTACTTCGTTATATATACGAGTATGTATTTTGTAAATTCAGGGATTTTCAATATTGCCCACCGTAATTCACGTTTTTGCTTAAATTTTTTATACTTATATAAATAAGTAAACAAAAACCAGTTAAAAAAGAAATCATTGTTCAATAATGAGAAACCCTTCGAGTTCGTGTTAGATTTAAATGCTTTTAACGGGGGTTTAGCACCTATCGCTAGATAGTCATTATGACAAAGCCATGCGCCTACCATGGATTTTTATTTGTATTTTTTATAGGATAATTTATTAATTACGTATTTACAGTTGGGTGTTATATCTGAAGATGACGGTGCGATCCACACCTTGAATTACCAAATCAAAACAAAATTTGATAGTTGAGATTCGTGTTTTTATTCAGCCCGTATCATACATTTTATTTTTTGCGTGTTTTCAGTTTTTAGATAGGAATTTTGAAGATGTCATAATTTTTGTACTTGATGGCTGAGTATTTCCTACTTCGTCTATAAGTACAGATTATATCATTTCGAATCATTTCAGTTCTATGTTACTTATTTTTTTACTTTTTTTTTCAGCTTCACTTTACCGAGACAGCCAGTAAAGTGAGGCAAGGGGCTTTAACCTACGATTTTCTCATAAGTGGCTTCAACTGTACCTGAATAATTTTATTCTATAATTTGTTTACATTTTAAATTTGGTATGTAGCTAAGTTAATAATTTTTCTTTATTCTCAGATGTACACCCATGAGCAAAAAATACGCAGTTGTGAACAAGGGGCAATTTACAGGTTTTTTAAACAAGGTATGTAGGCAATAAAATATTCTATTTACCTATTTATTTTTCTAATTTGTTTCATTTTCTTCCTTTAGGTTTTGTTCAATTTTTTAATATTTTTTATAACATTTATTTAAATAATAAAAAAAATCTTTAAAATTTGGACTAATATTTTTTCTCTCTATGTATTTTAGTATTACATAACACCAGCTAGAAGCAGCCAAGGTTGTGTGGTGCTATTTGGCAGTAGCGTTATCTTAGAGGCCACCTGTGATGTGATGTAGTTAATCCCTTCATGCGAGCCTGTCTGATCCAACATGCAATGCCAAACAGAACACTTGTTTGCCAGCCTGTACACAGTGAGTGAAAGACCTTACTAACTTATACCTGGATACTTATGACTTATATATTATATGTATATGGGTGTCTTAAACTTCTATTCAATAATAATCTTACGAACATCGCAAGTATGATCCAAGTCATACCTTCATTTTATTTACATTAGATATTTTTTTCCTTTCAAATAATCTATCGAAATGTTCATATTTTTCCCAGAAATTGATATACAGTAGAAACTGGCAATAACTAACTCCTAGGGACTGTAAAATTTGTTTGTTGCAGCCTGTGTGTAGCCAGTAGCTGGATACATTAAACAAATTGCTGTAACCGGGGTGTAGTGGATATTTTGGCCTATAAAATAATGATGGTTGTAAGTTGACTGGTACCAATCATCAACAATAAATATGAGGACATTAATTTTTACGCTCACTGGCCATTAAAATCCAATTGTAGTCTGATTAAATAATAAATTGTGATTTTTCGAACCAAGAAAGTGACCACTGAAGAATATTGGGAAGTGGCTTGTTATATGAAAGAAATTAAAAAAGCACAATTAAATTAATTTGTTGTAGCTGGTTTTTTGGCTTCACTTGACACCCAAATGTGTTTGTTATAACCAATTTAGTTTGTAGAAGCCAGATTTGTTGTAGCTGATCTTCTTTAACCTAGAAGTAAATGGAGTTCTACCAAGACTAGGACATTTTGTGTGTTGTAGCCAGTTGTTTGCTATAGGCAGTGTTTGTTATAGTGATTTCTCCTGTATTTCTACTTTTAATATGGTACATATTTCTATTTTCACCATGGGCTACAAACTGAAAGTTGAAGGCAACTAGCAAAAATCTTGGTGCAAATTTTGATTCAGGTTTTGGAGCAAGTTTTTGAAAATGAAAGGGAGGAGTAAGAAAAATTTGTTTGTGTATGTGCGTACTTGATTGTATTCAACAGACACACACTACTTTGACAACCATCTGATGGTAGAAGGATATTATATTGTTTGATATGTAGACCCAAAATCACCGATCTGAACATCAGGGCCAAATGCAAGAACGATGCTTAAGTAATTCTTACATTTTTTCTATAATTAATAATTTGTTATATCATTTCATATCTATACATAAACATACATATAGATATAACTACATTAAAATAAGTAATTCTTAAGTCACTGTTGATACTTAAATATCTTTCTTGATTTCAGGCCTCAATGTGGTTTAATGACTGATATTAAAATACCATAGCATTATGTTTTAGAATAAAATTTGTGAAAGTACCTCACATAGCAGTTTTAAAAAATTTTCGGAGGTACTTATAAGTATCAGCTACTACAAGTGCACTTTTCATTTTGGCCAGGCACTATACAGTTATTCAGTCAATTGGTTCAACTACAAAGTAAGATACAATCTCATTCTGAAATTGGAAAATTTAATAAAATCAATTTAGGACTTCTATATGTGGCTTCTGAGGAACTTGAGAAAGCACTCGTAGATATTTTGTAAATGATACCCAAAAATGAGAGATTGGAAGACTTGATACAAAGAGTCACTTCTCCTTCAAAAGTGTAACACTCTTTAGAAGACTACCCCCGAAGACTACGAAGTTTGGGCCAAGTTTCCAGCGTAGCACGAGTCCACGCACTTTTTCATTCGCATGGTGATCGTCGATATTTGCAGTCGAAGACACGTATTAAAATTAATACCAACTCACGTAAAACATGAAAGAAAGAAAAACAAACCAGAAAAATTAAGAACTCCACTTGGCGGCTTTCGCCATCTAGGAGAAATACAACCAAAAATAAATTTGTAACCATCACAAGTTGGTTCGAAGAAACAAACACTGGCAAAATAATGAAAAAGAAGTTATGCCTTACGAAGGCGTACATTGTATGTAAGGGAGGTCCAGGAGGTGTGACCCTCCGTAGCTTCGAAAAAATAAAAGTTTTTTGGCGGTATTATTAGTGGAGTGCTGGTAAATCGGTCAGGACGGCTGAAAATATGTGTAGTTACCTTCCCTCTTGAAATCGAATTATATTTACGCCCACGCCTCATGGCTCAAGTTTCTTCGAAACCATTACATGTCGTGAATTCTGATAATATTTCCACGAATTAATTTTTCAAAGAAAACTCTCTTTAATCATTGTCGATAAATACACTCGAATTTAAAAAATAAATGAAAACGGAAATTATTTCGACAGAAACAAGCTATTGTCTGTATAATTTAAGAATTTTGATAAATAATTTTCAAATACGAGAAATGTATGAGATATTATTTCCCGGAATATTGAAATAAAATTTCTTTGTGAAAGATACAAAGTGTCAATCAGGAAAATATTTAGATACCTACCACTTACTTATTTTATATTAGTCCCGTAAATATTGGAAAAGGTTTTCAAATTAAGTGAAAGTAACTGATTCTCAAAAGTAGCCTATTTATATTCGAACAGATGCAGTACTAAAAGTTACTTCGATCAATATTGAGTATAACAGCTTCTGCATAGTTTTTATAATCTGTAGATTTTGTGGTTGTTACTTTCCAGTTCATCAATTTTTGAAAAATGTGCTCCATAACACCGTTTTTGTTATTAGGATTAGCGATACTTTCTTTTAGTGAAATAGAATTTGCTTCAGCCTGAAGGAAAAAATTGGGCCCTTATTCACGTAGGGTTGGATTACTACCCTTACTCATACGCTTATGAGGTACGTACCTAAAACTTCACTCGGTCATTATTTTATTTATACTCAGAATATTTAAGAAAAAAATAAGTTGAGAGACTGACAAAATAAGTCAACGCATATTCGGATTTTTAGAGGAAAATTTGAAACCTAGCTATTGAATCGCTCATTTTGAAAATATTTTGTACTGATTTAAAAAATTCTACTCAGTAAAAGTATATGGATCAATTTTACGTTAGTAACTACATACCTAGTTAGGGTCTCAAATATTTACCAACCTGGATATATCTCTAGTCAATTTTAAAATTAGGTAATCCAGAACATTTTTAATTTTCGTCAGAAGTCTGTATAAAAAATAAAAGTATAAAAACCAAAAATGCTGTGCTCCGGTAGCCTTTTTGGTTTATCCAAAAAATGTTTAATTCGTCTTGTTCGATTCGAAAATCGTGAAATGTAAATATTAGGCAATCGCGAGTATTTTAGCTTTCTCACTTTTTTGTAGCACAAGCAATTGTTAAGACAACTATTCGAATAAAAAATATAAAATTCGTGTAGGTCGTATAGTCCAATACCATACGTTAATTAAAATATATTTAAACAAACACGTACCTATAACTTCCTTTTTATTGAAAGCGTCACAATGTTTCTTTTTTGCAGGCTGGAGCTTATAAACAGTACAATGCACTCGTGAAAGCAGGAATTCCTCCAGAAAATATAATTGTGGTTTCCCCAGATACAGCTGCTTTTAGTAGTTAGTAAGTAATTAATTATGTTCTTAGTATGTATAGTAAATTATCTGGCTTATATTAAAGCAATGATGGACAGTACCTACATCACATATCAGTATATCGCGATGTTATATTATTATACCAGTCACTATATTGTCATTCAAAAATGATATAAAATAGTAATGGGCTATATTACCGGCAAACAATTCATGGCTAACTGGTAAAAATATTAGGAGTCTGCACTGCTAATTTTAACAGTAAGCTTACTTTAGTATTTTCGCAGTTAAAAACCAATGCTAAATTAGCAGAAACTTTTAATTTGGCACACTTTTTCACAGTTAATATACTGCTATTCTACAGCTAACAATTTTTTATAGATATCAGTATTTTAAGAGCTCCGATGCTAAATTACAGATATAATTAGCAGTGGACTGACTGGATTTTAGCTGTAGATTGTGGCTCAAGAGGATGTTACAACTAAATTTGCTGCTAATATACGGATATTCATGAATAATTGTTAGCTGCAAATTAGTAGTGTTCAAGCAGTAAAAAGGGTTCCAAATAAAGAGATACTTACTGAATTTAATATATTGGTTTGGTCTGCTGAAATTTTGAAATACTACTAAAATTAGCACTGAATACTCCAACATTATATCATCTCAGAGAGATATTATTTTTTCCAAATCAAATCGGTACCTATTATTGTTCATTTAATCTAAAAGTTTGGTTATTGTTTGACAAGAGGCATGCCAAAGGGGATTTAAAAGAGTCCCAATTCACTCCTTCCCATGCCCATTTTTTTTTTTAAGGAAGTGGGTTTGATGTCCTTTAATCAATACTATAACCCATAAATAGGAAAATACAATGGTTCTTAAATGAGAAAATAAGTTACTTTTCATTATTATAATGCCGAACTTAAACTACTTATTAAAAACATTTTCACATACTTAGGTTAGAATTAAAATTAATTTGAGATAATTTCATAGGTACGTGCTATCAAAAGTAGGTATAGCCGGGTAAGCATGGGAAATTGGCTTTTGAGTATAACTAAATATTCTTTTTTCTCAAAAGTTACTTTTAGACTAACATAATTTTCCCAATTATCAACTTGGAAATGTTCTTTCTTAGTGTGAAAATGAAAGTTTTCAAATTTGAAAAAACACATTTGTCAAAAACTACAGATATGAATTACATGGTATTGTAAGATGTTTTAGAGGTTAGTTGGTAGTCTGCTGATTTTTTATAAATTTCACACTGTAATAAAAGTTGAAGAACTGGTCAAAATTTCTCAAAAACCCAAAGAATGGTCTTATACTTGGTAGAAAGAGCAATCACCATGATTTATTTCCTTGTCCAGTAGGTGAGTAGGTATACCTCTTAATTTGTATACTTATGTTTTATAATCTTCAGGAATATCAGGTTTGTTCGATTGAAAAATTCATGAAGTGATTACAAATAGTGTTTATTCTAACATGTAGCTGCGCACATATTGTGCAGCTCCAAAAAATTTAATTAAATCTAGCTTCAGTTGTTGTTTTCAGTTTCCAATTCTTTTTAAACCCAAAATTTGAAATTCAAATTTATATATTTATCCTTTGGCCATTAATTCAAATCATTGACAATTCTAAACTTGTCAACAGCTACGGTTGACAAGTTTTGAATAATGATTGTGGTTCAACAAATTTGTTTTTTGAGGGGGTAGGGGTTGAAGATGTTTGTAGCTTCTAGCTTCAAAAATTTTCAATTTGTGCAGCTCCAAAAAATCCTTAGAATAATCATTGCAAATAGGGTACATCCTAATTTGTATGTTACTGTGAGCTAATTTTGGAACTTTAATATTTAGGAAATTGAAAACTCTGAATTAATAAAAATATATACTTACCCATTGAATCACAAAATTATTGAATAATAATATTAAACATTTAGAGTAAACATCAATCAAATTAGATTGACCATAACTGTTTAACAAACACAATGAACTTCATAAAATAATAATCTTTTTCTAAAAATAAATAAAAAGTAATTTAACTTTCAAAAAACATTTTCAATGGAAAAAGTGTATCAGATAACTGAACTTAATTAATTCACTAAAATTCTGAAACACATTCACAATATAGAATAAAATCTGTTAAAGGAATACATAACTAACTGTAAGTAGAAAATGTACTAACAAGTCAAGACAAATCAAGAATAACCCAATAGAAATTTAAAATGTAACAGGCAATGGAGGGGAGTCTATAAATTAGTTACCCCACAACTATAATATAGACATGTATGAGATAGATGCATGTTAGCCTTAAAACTGCCAATTTACCTCTAATATTAAATCTTTTCTGAGTGTAAAATAGCATTTTCACCCCTAAAATTTTTTTTATCTGCAAGTTAATTTCCTCACTAACAAAATTAGGACAATTAAAACAAAGAAACGTTTAAGAAATGCCACTCTCATTTAGATAGCTGCAAAATACCATTCTTACAGACATTTTACAGATAAATCAACTACACACATTCTCATAATTTACAGTGAATTAGACATGTATTGGTGTTAGCAGTGAATTAGTAGTATAATTAGCAGTACAGCTAAATGTATTACCATAAATTGTTTACCAGGTATATATTGCAATTTCTTCTGAGTTTACAAAATAATGGTTTTGCAGTGGTCCTATTTTTTTACCATGAGGTCAAATTTTCAAACATTAAAAATCCGGTCATCTCACATTATTTTCTATCTCTTCCGTAATCCATTCATACCTAATCATCTCTTACTTAAATTCATAATTCATTTTACCACTGCCTAAAAATAAAAATAAAACTTTATTCTTTCTTAACACTGGTAGTGGTGTAGGTACAGTTGAAATAAACAAAAATTTAGCACAGCAAGCCTCGTTAGAAAAAGTAGGCTTGAGAGAAAGAATTATCAATTTTGATGTTCACAATAATTGTCTCTTTGTTTATATGCGTTAATAGTATGTCATGATTATATGAAATGTGTTAACTGCTGACAAAATATTAGACAATGTGAAATATAAAAGCATTTTTTCTCCAAAAAATGAAAAATAAGTTAAGATGATAAAGTATGGTACATCATCATATAATTTGAAATAAAACCAATGAAATATAATAAAGTTATTAAATGAAAAAAAAAGAAAACGAGCATATGGTTAATTTTTGTAAAAATAAAAGTTCATGCAAATTAAAAAAAAAGGGGGAAGATCATTACCTGATGATTACTATATTTATTTGAATTTTATTTCTTCAGTAACACTATGCCTGGATTGATCGCATACGCATACGATAAAGAAGACTTTTCAGCTGATGAGCCGGTTAATGAATACAAAGATGTAAAAATTGATTACAGTTCACCAGTAAGTTTTAATACAAGTTAAGTATTTCTAAGATACCTACTGACTGCATCGTCTTCATGATGTAGGTAACTGATGTATTTGTCTCCAAAAACATGTTAATACGTGTACATTTTTCAAAAATAATAAATTCCATCATGACCGTACCTTCATGTTCACGGGGCGCAAGCCATAGGCAGAATTTTTTAGGAAATGGAGGCGCACTTCTTGAAAAATCATAAAAAAAAAAAATTATTTTTTCAGTAGACCCGAAAATGTTAAACCAACTTTGTCTTCATTTGCTGGGGCAACTGTCAGCCTGCCTCCTCGGCTACGACCATGTCGACCTTGTAATTATTTTTCTTAAATACCTACATTATCATCGTTTCACAGGTAGGTACGTACTTATCTTACCAAAATTTTTGTCCTTCCATTTAAATCCACTGTGACAGACGATTATTTGCGGTGATGAAATATTAGAATAAAATCATTTTATCGAAATAACCGAAACATTTATGATATACGAAATAATTCTTCAAACTATGTAGGTATCTATTTCAAGGGCGCAGCCAAAGGGACATAGGGGGCTATTGCTCCATTATCATTTTTTCAAATTGAAAAAAATTTTAATAATGAATGTGTGACAGTAGGTTCCATAGATGCTAAACTTCTCAATTTTTCTTAATTTTCAAAAGTGACCAGTAAAAAAAAAAAGTGTGCTTTGGACAACACGGTAGAAGTGAAAGGTCTTTGCTATGATGTTCTTACGTGATTTTAAATAATCAGTTAAATCAAAATGGGTGGAAAACTTGACGAAAAATTTTTTTGAAAATGTATTAAACGGAAATTTTTTTTTCAATTTGCGTTTTTTCGTTCATTTATTTTTAAGTACCTAAATATGAATAGAAACTTTGATAAAATACAGATTTAAGTAAATTTTCTCTTCTTTCCTGCAGTACCAACTCCAGCTTGCTAATCAAAATAGAAGCTGAGGAATTATTGATTGAAAGAGGAGAAGTTTCTAGATTCCAAAAATGGAAAATTTTCTGTCAATTTCCGTTTTTTTTTGTTCGTTTATTTTCATCCAGCTAAAGATGACTAAAAAATTACATGAAAAACAAATTCGAGAAAATGTCTTCTTCTTTCCAGAAATGCCAAACTGCTCCACCTTAAATAGTGACTGAGGAATTAATTCAGTGAATGAGGAGAGGTCTCTAGATTTCAAAAACTGGCCAATTTTCTGTTAATTAGCATTTTTTGTTTGTTTGTACATTTTCAATCAGCTGAAAATAACGAAAATGTTATATGGAAATTTTGTAAATTTTATTTTCTTTCCAGCAACATTAACCCTCGCTCTTTAGCTCGAATAGAGGCTTGGGAATCATTAAGTGAAATAACCGAGGTTTGTTTCAAAGCTAAAATGTTGTGATTAACTGAAATGGGGTCAGACACTTGCCAACATTCAAACAGGCACATATACACATGCACACACAGACACACTCGCACATACTTGTATCTTGCACCCCTCACCACACAGAACATATCGGCGGTATGTGAATGGTGGAACAGATGGGATGGTGGAGATGTGAAACAAGCTACATCACTACTTTGCATAGTAATTAAATTTTTGAAAAAAAAATGAAACTAACTGCATGTAGGGACATAAAACATAGTATAACTAAAATGTTGAACGCAAGTTTTCCAGATTTTATAATAGTAATTTTTTTACAAAGTGGAAATACAACTGACTCAGTTGCTAAAAGAAATGCCTTCCTAGTCACATTTTATAAATATATTATGCAAGATTTTTAAATGAAGCAATGTAGATCCCTTTATATTAAATATTTCCTGGATGCAATTTTTTGTAAATTTAACATGGATTTGACAACCTTAAAATACATAGCATTATTACATCTATTCAAAACATTAGGGGGTTTTATTTATTAAAAATGTTTAAATTCCTTAGATGTGCTGTCAAAAACTGCCCACTTTCCATTTGATTTCAATCAATTTCATATTAGGCTTAATGATAGGTACTTATAGAAGTCAACATTAATTTAAATATCATTAATTGCACAATTTAATTAGTGAGAATCAAACCGTATTAGTTTTCATATTAATATCAAAAATTATTTCTGCCAGCGACTGCATTAGTTGTAATTCCACTTTGCAAAAAAATTACTATATAAAACCTAAAAAACTTGTATTCAGCATTTTAGTTGTATGTTTTATATCCCTAAATGCAGTTGGTTTCATTCTGTTTTTAAAATTTAATGATTTGAATAAATTTTTATGAAGTGCAAAATTCTAGCAATTTCTCACAATAAGAAAAATTTACACTAGAAGTAAAGATAATTATTGCTATTGTAATATTTTGACAAAACTGAATTTGATTTTCAGCCTATTGTTTTTTTCTCAATTACAGCAATTCAAATTTATTTATTGGTCAACAACCAAATTCCAATCAGATAGCAGGAAAACAAATTCAAAGTTTAAAATTAATTTTAAATACTATTAGATGTAGTATATTGAACTATATTAACAGTAATAGTAATAATGATTTAACAAAAATGCGTATCAAAAAACATATGCTATGATATATCACACAATAAAATGTGGAAACTCAAAATTGAGCCCCTTTTAGGGGCCACTGGCAGTTGAAGTATAGATTTAATGTAAAAATGAACACCAAATTCGGACTCAGCACTTCAAAATACATATTTGGTGATGTATCACGCATTAAAATGTTAAAACTCAAAATTTACTTCTTTTTGGGGCCCACTGGGAGTTGAAAAATGGGTCAGATGGAAAAATGAACACCAAATTCAGACTCAACAACATACTTGAGGTGATGTATCAAACAGTAAAATGTCAAAACTCAAAATTTGGCCGGTGGAATGTTTATATTTGCATAACTAAGGAAGACTAATATAATAACTGAGGGAATGGTGTTATCTTAAATATTTATATAACCACAAGAAATACCGTATCCTAGACAATTTTGGGTGATCCAATCAGTATGCCTTATTCCCATTTTATTTGGAATTGGGACTTATGATTGGTCGTCTTACTTTTTTGATGAAAAAAATTCAAAAATTTTGAATCTAATTTTTCGGTCATCTGTGAGGAATTTTTTCAGATTTCTTTGGCCAGTGTTACTCAGTAAAAACTTCAATTTTTTGAACCATCATTCGTATTTTTACAATGAATATTGAATGCTGCAGAGTGGTACAAAATTTCATTAGATTACCACAAAACGAGTCAAACACAATATCTCTTTCTGACGCAGTTGGTAAAAATTTATTTCAACCCCATAATTTTTATTCTTTTTTTTTCATAGACGCATCTAAAGAAATTTTACATTCAAAAATTTAAGAAAGCCTTTGTAGTCACCTATCCTAGAAGGGGCTAAGGCCATTACTAGTTCGATATTTACATTACATCCAAGGTCGGCAACAACCAAATGTCAAATAATAAGCGACTGGCCCCTTTTCCTTACATTGTCCTATTTTCTTATTCACGGCCTCGATTTTAACATTATCTAATCGCTACTCATTCATTTATAAGTTAACTGGTTGAAATATTGCACACTTTTAACTGATCAACTCACGAATGAATGAATTTCACACTTTTCATAAGAGTACATAATTATGTATTTTATACGTACAGTATAGGTGTCACGTATATTCTCGTCTATTTTTAGATATGACAAACATATTGGTCTACACATTTTCAAATACCAAAAATGTAGGTATTCATCAATAATAAAAAATTCTATACTTCTTTATAAACAACCACTAAATTACCCGTATTTGATTTTACATATATAGATAGAACGTCTGTATAATCATGACCTAATTGTGCCTGTCCCTCGAGTAAGTCAGCACAACCCTATAATAAGAATACCCTTCCTCACTTAGCCTATCCAACACGTACACTTATATACCCCGAACGAGTATATAAACCCTTGATTCGAAGGAATCTACATTCAGTACCTAGAGCCTCTTCTATAGAGCTCCTAGTTCTTAGACAGTCTTGTCTAAAGGGTTGTAATCCCATATGTGTATTAATTAACGTATTAATCGATGTACTGTTGTTGTACAAATTATTATTTTATTAAAAGTGTTAATTCAATCTTGTGTTTTAAATATTATTGAGTCTCTCAAATACGTTAAGGTCCACGATAGTTGTGGATGATAAATTGAATATTTTAATTATTATAGAGGTATTAATGCTTGTCCAGTGTTCAATATCTTGTGTATGGTGTAACACTGAAAGTGGTTCTAATTAGGTACATTACCACCTCTTTTGGCCATTACAATAGGTATATATATTTGTATAGATATTTATAGGTACAAGAAACATGTCAGACTTTTCACTCAACATCAGGTAATATAGCGGATCAAATCCGCCACATTACCACTCCTTTTTTTTTTCAGGTAAAAATGAAGATAATGTTTTGCCTGTTGGAGATTTGCTGTATTAGAAATCAACCTATATAAAATTGAATACCTATCATCTCTCAAGATGATACTCCCCTCAGCCCCCGTGATATTTTAAATTATATTTCACAGTTTATTTTCATGATTTTTTCACCTAAGGATCAATTCTATAGAAAATTTAATTCCTAGCGAAAAGTTTCCTCTACAAATTAAGTCATATAGATATATTTCGTAGGCGCAATAGTCTCAGAGTCAAAAGCTGTCAAACATTTTATTGCACAAAGTTCTGTTTTTAGGGGGCTATAAATGGGGGTAGCATCAACTTGCGGGGCAGAAACATTTATGTTTTATGATGTCCACAACCCAACACATAAACTCTGATTTAATACTTTCTCAAAATGCTTTGAAAAATTTTTTGTTTTTAATTTAACACGTAATATAGCAACCTAAAAGTGAAAAAGAAAATGCTCCTAATGAAAAAATATAAACTTGCTAAAAAAAAAGGACCAAGATATAGTCCCATTCTGCTATAGACGAATGAATACACATAATAAAAAAGTTCGCTACTTTAGATACTTTGTTTATACTTGAATCTACAAAATTATTGGTGGCAAAATAGCCAAAAAAAAAAAATTACTGGGAGATTCTTCTTATCAAAACAAATTAGTGACGCCTACGCATCTATGTTTATTCTTATTTTAATTTAATACATTTGAATCCGTCGGGGCTCAAAAACTAATGGTGAAATCTTTTCCAGGACCTAACAATGAAGGATTTCTTCGATATCATTGAAGGACGTCCAAACGCCAACCTCACAGAATTAGGCAGTGGGAGAGTTATAAAAAGGTAGTCAATAATCTTAAAATTTTAATATTCTCCATTAAGTTCGAAATATTTTTTTTGTATTTCATTCAACTTATTTACATACCTACCTATATCAATAAATAAGTTAGGGTGTGGAAACCATTTTCAACTAACTCCAATGGCACAAGGTTATTGTATGTTATTGTCAATGTTGTACCAGTCATAGACATTATACTATAATGGACCTGCCTTACTGATAACATAACACAGTGTAAATAAGCTAAAAAGTGTCACATTTTTATTTCTAAATTGATATTTCCTTGGGAAAAAATTTGTTTTTTATATGAGATTTAAGTGGTGTTTGATTAATGAAATACTTTCTTGCTGTTTTAGTGGTTACTTGTATTTTCAAATTTTACCAGTATTTTTCATCTCCTGTTATCCTGTGACTGAATAATGAAGCCAAACACTGTGAAGGTAAATAGGATTCAGTGACAAATCGAAGAGAATTCATCTACAAATTAAAATGTATACCACATTAAATGTTCTAATCCGTACAGACCCTGGAGCACGCTAAAACCTAGAAAATTATAAATCAAACTAAAATAACTTCAACTTTTGTGAAGAGAATTATTTCCTTTATCACAAATTCACAACAATTTTTTCCCTAGGAAAAATCAATTCAGAAATAAAAATGTGACATGTTTCTTATCAGCAGGGTACGTTCATTATAATATAATGTCTATGGTACTGGTACACTTATTAACATAGAAAGCAATGATTTGCTTTTGAGACCACTCATTTCATTTGTTGCAACCGTCAGTTTGTCGTAATGCAGGTGGTGTTTGCAGTATGTTGTAGTAATTTCCATGTACAGTCTTTGACTATATAACTTAATGGACTGCTAGAACTGATAAAATCTTGAAGGTAAACAATGCAGGCGTTACTTTTCAAAAAATGTACTTTGTGTAAACACAAAATTTCACTATCAAGTACTATCACATATGAGTATTGACTATCTGAGCACTTCTTGTTTTCCTGAAAATCAGAAATCGCCATTTGCCAGTTTTTGAGTTTGTTTCTGCTAATTATAAACATAATTTTCACTATTTGAAGTAATATTTTGTATAGTGTTTTGGTTTTTGAAAGAATACTGAATACGAAATTAGTACGTGTTCGTTATTAATTTTCATATTTTGCTTTTAATGTAATGAGCCAATTAATTTTTCTAAAATATTCAACCAGATTTCAGAATATCGGTCGGGCATTAAATTATTTGTCTTAATCGATAAACTGATAAGAGTACTGAATGCTTCACCTATCACCAAAGGTCGTTTTTCGTAAAAAGACGCCTGTTAACAGTGCCTTCAGCGGTGTTTCATTTAACCCTATGTATTTCTTATCAGTTCTACCAATCCATTAAGCTATATAGTCAAAGTGTACAGTAGACGCCGCTTATTAGAATCACTTTGGGAGCAGAACAAAGTTATCCTAATAAGCGAATTATTTAATTAGGTAAAAGGTAAGTTTTGCAATAATTCTAAGCAGACAATTATTATTTTGCAAAACAAATTTATTACATTCATATTTCATTGCTGACCAGTCTCTTTCAAAGCCATATGTACGCTGAAATAAATTATAACCTAGAAAGCCAATAACGCTGTGTATTAAAAGTGGGTCTAAAATGGTTGCCTATACTTGCGCCTGACGTATTGGCATATTGCCATATTGTCGTAAGAAATAGGCGTAGTTAAAAGTTGAAAGGACGAAAATTTTTAGAGGGGATTCATTTGTTAAACCATCCATTATACGGAAAATTTTATAGGTGTTGAAAATATTTTCCTTTAAATTTTCTATCTATACGATTTTATGCCACATAAATCCCGAAAAATTAATTTTAGTCCATATTACTGCGTGTATTTTTCCTAATAAATGCCAACACCGTTAGATGCAAATAGGAAATACATGTGGAAGCATTTTTTTCCGAGGTTGGTCATCTAGGTACAGTATAAATGTCTATGGTATTTTTAGATTTATTATAATTATGTATTTTAAGAATGATTAGGGCCCATAACTTGAAGATGTACGAAATTTTCCACTGTATTCTTAATATTTATAGAATGGTGAAAATGAAGTAGGTACCTATTTGTACTCAAACAGTTGTTCAAAATGGTTAGCTTCGATGATCCATACCTCTTCTCAAATTTACAAGCGCCTTCAACAATCTCTGTTTGATAGGGTGTAATTCGTGATAAAAAGGGGTCAGTATATCATAGTTTGATCTAAATAAGTGAAGTTTTGGTTCCAATTTCCAAATTTTTTTCAATGCATTTAGATAAAGATGATGGGTACCTGAGTGTTTGATGCAATTAAGCGATTGATCCCATTATCAGTGATGCTATTAAGCAGCGTCTTCTTATTTAAAAAGATTGATGAGTCCCTTTGGTTGCACCTAATTATAATTATTACAGATAATGAACTTACCTGTTAAATTACTAACTGTAGGCTATAACTTATAAATTTCGAACTACCGTCTGATTTGTATAAGTGTCTTACCTCAAGGTAATATATTATAAAACTATTAGCGTATTTTTCAATGAAAATAAAATATTTTTTTACTTTTTTATCGGTCTATTACGCCTCCGAACCTGAATGAATAATTGTGCAAAATAAATTTTGGCTAGGGATTGAAAAAGCAAAACAAAAATCAAATTTTTTGGAAACTGAAACCAAACTTTTATACGCAGGAAACCAAATTAATGGAAACACTAAAATTCAGAAGTATAAACAGAATTAGAAAAAATGAACCGATTTATTCTATTAAGACCAATAATGGAAACAGAATAATAAATTCTTTCTATTTCTCGCTCGAATAATTTTTGATCAGGAAAATACAATCTGAAAAATATTGAAAAAATATCGATGTTACTGAGGAAATATCAAAAAAAATATTGATATATCTGGGAAATCGATATGAAATGGATTTCTCGATATTTTAGTAGGGTTTGGCAAATTTTAAGTAGAAAATTTAATTATAAAAAAAATGGAAACAAAAGCTGGAAAGAAAATTGAATGTGAAATTTTCGGAAAGTCAGGAAATAAAGGAAACGGAAATTAAGATGTTGGAAATGTCAACAAAAAATAACTAACATTATGCTAAATTTCAGAAATCTAACTATTGGAAACACACAGATAAAAGGTAGCATTGCTCAATCTCTGGTTTCGACATTTTCATATTAGCTAATGCATTGTAGTTGTTAGTTCATACAAGCAACAATGCAAATTCCTCATTGTGGCCTTTTTTTTTTTGTATTTCCATAATAAATTTTGATTATTTTTTGAGAGGCAACAGCACAAATTTCAGGTATTAGTTGGTTTCAACAATTGTTATACAGCCCCTGATAAAATGCAGTTCTGCACAATGGTTGATCCAGAAGTTATATAGGGGAGCCACATTCTAATTTTAATTATATTTTTTGTCTCTTCAATCGACTGTAGATACCAGGTCCATTTATTAGAACACCCTCATTATTTCCATTTGTTTTGAAGATAAAGAAAAAAACTTATTCAAGGTGTCTCTCCTTAATTTTTAGAGTAGATTCTTAATTTAGGGTTAGAAATTATTTTCAACCCCTGAAAATACCAATAACTGGACCTAACTTCGTTTTTTTTAAATGAGAACCACAATTTTTTGCCTTAGATTTTAAAACTACAGATAATTTCATAAAGATTGTCAGGTCAAATACCTATCAAAATCATTCAAGTACTAACGAGGATATGGCAGTTGTAAAATTCCTTCAATCAGGCAATTTGCATACCAGTTGCCACAACGTAATTTTACTAAATGGACCACCTGGTATAGCCTACCTATATTTTTCTCCTACCCAGCCCGGTAAGAAAAATCTGCTGCAATATCAAAAACGTGTAGACCCCAGAGTTTTTTTTTTCAGACAAAGAGGAGAATCATGGCTCTTGTGGTCCCACCATTGATCTTCTACCATATTTTGTTAAAAATTTAAAAAGGTTGAATTTTAAATTTTATGAATTCTCAATGTTTTCCAACTCTGTCAACTTAGAAAAGGAGCAAAACATGGTGACATAAATTTATTTGTCTCAGGCAGTATTACCATTTCCACCAATCAAAACTTATGTAGGTATACTTTTTAATTAATATTTCTGATATTATAGGTTAAAAATTGTGGTTTTTCAATAATCGAGACACAAATATAGCATCTTCAATTTAAGAATATACAACATATGCAACTTTTTGTCCTGGCATGGATTTTTTTCTTGTTTTTTAAATTCTATCTATATTTATAAATTTGTCAAGCGAAATCCTGACACTCTGTATTATATAGCCTACTCTATAACGATCTCTATTTCACCAACTTATTCTGAAAACCACGTTCATCTGGGAAGGTAATGCCTTTTGGAACTCACTTACACACGATCAGTTCGTTTTCAAATAGGTAATTATTTGTTGTTCTATTCCTTGCATATTTTCTGAGAATACTCTCAATGCACTTTACATTTACTCTGAAAATGATCTCATTTTATCACTATTCCTTATATTTATTGTCTTAGACCCTCCTTCAATTATGCACAAATCTACTATCGAATCATAATTTACTATAACTATCCAACTTGAGCGACACTTTAGTTAAATCACCCGAACTCTACCTTCAAGTTATGTATACATAGGTACTAACTTATTTTCTGTAATATACCTACTTCCATAATTACCTAGGTACCTATTTAAATATAGGTTCCACCCATAGGTACTGTACTTTTCTCTAATATAATATGGTTTCATATTCTCATTGGGTCGTGATGTTATTTTTGTAATAAACTCTAATACTTGAAAGAAATTGTTACATAGGCCTACATAATATAGGTAGGTACTGTGTCCGGTACATTCACAAATTGTTCCTGAAACATCCATTTCGCAGGTGTTTGTTTCGTGGCACCTACGTTAAAATCCACATATTTGACCCTGACAAAAAATCACTTATTAGAGAAAATTATATTTACAAATTAAAATGGAGAAAATAGAAAAAAATTGTAGAAAAGAGGATACCTACACACAGCTATATCCAGTACACATCACCATAATAAGCATACAAGCCGTTAATTATTTCAGGAAATTATTTCCCCGATATTATTTCGCCAATTATTTCGCCAATATTATTTCTCCCATTATTCCCTCTTATTTGATGCACACGCGCCACTATCCACGCAGCCACACACAGACATAAAAAAAATATTCGTTGTCTCCTCCAAAGCAATAAATTCTACAGTGTTACCAGAAAAAATGCAAGGCCAGCATAAGCCAAAGCACGGTAAAGTGGCGCTTCAGGGCTTGTATTTAAATATAGGTACATTGTCAATGCCTACAAATGGCGTTAATAGATATTTTAGGCTATATTATGAAAATACTTTTATAGATAGGTGGCGATGTAGAATTGAATTCTACATGTGCCCGTATATTCTACGTGTAGAATATGTGAAGTGGAATATCCAATTTCACGCATAATAGGTAGAATATGTAGAAAATAATACTGATAAGGTGACAAAGTCCTAATAATTCTACATATTCTACATGTTCTACACATTCTACAACACAAATGTAGAATATTGAATTCTACGCGTGGAATAATATCCCTGCTTTTACACCTACAAACAGTTGTCTCAACACACAAGTCATCCGAAACCTTCCAGTAATTGTTCGAACACCGAATGGAATGACGAAGATTGTCATTCCTTGACATCCTACGAAAGGTACGCTACCCACTAGAATATTTTTGCGTCTTAGGATGGAGGGTCTGAGGTTAAATTTGTATTAATCCATATTTTATCTCATCTTATTGACTATCTGATCTAAATTCAATTAATAAGATGAACATTTTTATTTAAAAAAAGCACGTTCTACAAACACGTGTGGGTACACATCGGAGCTTTTTTTATTAATTTTTAGAGGTACCTTCAGATTTTAATTTTCACTTTCTCCTCAAATAACAAGAATTATAGGTACCTTCTTGTATCGGGACGAAATACAATAGAATGAAATGTGGGTACCTATGCACAGTTAAGAAAAAAAAAAGAAAAAAAAAAAAAAAAAAAGAGTAAGTAATCAAAACGTTTTTGGCTTTTGTATAATTGCATCGATTTTTAATTTCAGGAATAATATCTAGTAAAATCAAAACAATAATCCTATAAATTTTCTTTTCCAGCGGACCAGAAGACAATATTTTTTTGTATTTTCACACAATTGGAACGACAAGCTTCTTTTTTTTGAATTATTATAGTCTCCTGTACGTCGATAAATTTATTCCATTCCTTGAAAGTTTATCAGAAAAGAAAAAGTTTAATAAAGTAAGATTTTAATCAGGCCTCTAAACTCACCGTTGATTACCACTATCTTAATATTTCATTCATCATGAATTTATACGATTAATTTTTTCAATAATGTATTGCAGATGTTTATTCACATGCATTCTAGTGCCGCCGGATCGTTCTTTGATAACTATTTAGACACAGATAAAAGAAGTAAATGGAGTCAATATTTCTAAAAACTATATTGTTTAAAATTCTACTATATGATAATACCGACTCGTACATTTGGTACACTGGAATTATATTTTATATACGGACTTAATTAATTAATATTTTCCAGTTATCGTATATTCGCTGGGTGGAAGATACAATAGATTTAACATGTGCCACGAGAATGAATTTTTGGAGGCCTATACGTCCACATGTCAAGGATATGAGCATTTCAAATATCTGGATAAGGTAAGTATACATTTTTTTAATCTTATTTTTTTTAATTCGTACCCATCTATTATTCTAGCTTCGGCCCATTACAAGTACGGTTATAGGTCTAATGATTTTTTTTTTCCAGGCTACAAGTCAAAATGGAGCTAAAGAGACTGTCCTAGATTTGTTCAGCGGCTCCGGACTGGTGGCACGTGATAAAAATGTCGTGCACAACTTGTATGGAGACTTTTCTTTGGCGAGAGAACCAATAAAAAGCTTCTACGGACCGAAATTGAAAAATTCCAAAAGCATTTCTGTACGAAAAGATTGAATCTCTCTAACTGTTTGCAGTTCTGTCGAACCAGACAAATTAAAATTTTATTTCACGTTCTCAGGCTGCTGAAATCGAGGAAATGAGAAATGACAAGAAAGTAAAGGCGAAACAGGAAGACGATATCATTCAATTGTTAACAGAAGATACGAAAGTCCCAAAAGAAGAAAAAGTAAAATGCCTGCTTGAAAATTTGTATGCGTGGTTGTAAACAGAGTTTCTTGATACAGGTTAATCGTTTTGCAGCTTAAAATTGAGGAAAATATGGAAAAAATTGTTTCCCAATCCATTAAGGACGAGAAAATTCCAAGAAGCAAGGTTGACGAACGTGTCGAGCATATACCACTGAAAAATTTTGATTGTTATAGAGATGCTATCGAAACCATCCGTTCGAAATGTTTCACACAAAAAGTAAGAGATTATTTCGTCCCTATCCGACAAGATAGCTACCAGGTATACCTACATCAAGTTCCCATTTTTATAAATACTTATTTTTTTTTGTTTTTCACAGAGTCGATTTGTTTTCCTCAAATACGCCTCAAAATTTGCCCAGTTATGCAATCTGAATGTTGCAAAAGATAAAATTTTGAAGACTATAAACAGCGTTTGTTAAAAATGTATAAATATTTTTGTCGGATAAACGACATAATTAAATTTTCTTAATATACGTCTGTGAGGAATTTCTTGATTAGGTACCTATTTAGAAAAATATTGTATAAAAACTCCATTAGACATCAAACTGTGGCAGTCATGTAGGCTACGTCTTATTTTGTTAGAAATATTCAATAGGTAATTAAATTTGTTTCTTGAATTTGAGAATAATTTAGGTTAAATTAACAAAACATTAATGATCGGAAAAATCGCACGAATGATCAGAGCACTGAAAAACAAAATCCAATAACATAACAATAGACTCATATCCTTTCAACAACGCTTCGTGAACGAAATTAGATCGTAAGTAATATTAAAAATTTTATTGGTAAAATATAACAATCCGTATTTGCCGCATTCTCTCTCTCTCTCTCTCTCTCTCTCTTAGCTTTTGCATAAAATTTAAACAAATAACAAATTTATCCTGTTTCAAGTCGAAATTGATAGGTTTAACTGATAACTCCCACTTTTAGTAGCCCTAATTCCTCAGCAATATTCTGATTCTGTAACAAATATAATAATTTCTGAGACATTAGCATCACGTAGATAACTGACCAATCACCAATCCGTCAGTGAAATAATTGATTGTTATTTAGAGGGGTATCTCCAAATTAAGAGGTCTAAATCTCTTTGGTTTTTTATGATGTCTATGTATAATATAAAAGCATCATTAGATCGAATCTGCAAATTTATTTTCTAGGCTTCGACGAGAAAAACACTCGTTTTAACTTAAAAACAACCAAATCTCAGCAAAAGGTCAATTTTTGCCTACCTCCACCCGTTTCCATACACTAGATTTGAGCTTGGACACTAAAATTTTCCGATATTTTGAAAAAACTACAAAAGATCCTATAGACTCTAATTTTAATAGGCTGCCACGACTTGAAAACAAAAAAAAAAAGTAATGAAAATTATTCTGAATCCTGTCTCATTACAATATTAACTACGTACCTACTTCAGAAATATAGGATTTTCAACTAATATTGTTTCTTGCTAATTCTACAAAATATAAATCCTCAAAAAGTATTACTGTAATTAATCCCTATATTTGATTCCACTCGGAAGATCTTTGAAAATTCTTTTCTTCAGTAGGCCCAACAACGATGAAGTAGATACCTATAATAGGTGGATATCAAACAATTTCTTCCCGGTTTAAATTAAAGATACCTAAATGAAGACAAACATCAGGTAAATTTTGATTCGTTACTCGTTAGTTTAAATAAAAATGATGTCTAAACAATAATGTCAATAAATTTTAATAAATTTAACCTAACAAAAAAAGTAATCTTTTGGATGAAAAAACTGCATATTAATCTATAGGCTAACGTTTTGGATAAGTACCTATAAATTTAGATAGGTGCCTATACATACCGAAGTTTTTTTTTTTTCTCTGGTACTACCTACGTGAATAAAATCATTATTTGGAAACTCGCTTTGTTATTTGATAGCCATTTTTTTGCATAAAAAATTTCAGAATCTTCGATTTTCTATTTATTAAATTCAAATAAATAATACATATTCAAACCGCGTTTATTAACATTTTTTAATATATAAATTATAAGCCATTAACGAACTATTCTTCATCATGCCTTCCATTTTCTTTTACTTTTTTTCTAAAACAGATTGATATGGTAGGTAGATCAGTTTTATATTTTAGTAGATCGATTTATCCGGCTATTACGTGTATCTATAACCTTACAGAAAAATTTTCTACTCGCTTTTTGTTTGCATTAAGAAATTGGTTAGCTAATTGATTTTAGTATTCGTGCAAAAATTCCCTCAACATCAGTAAATTAATGGGAAAACTCACATAAACCTGATGTACATATACATAAAGAGTACCTATAGCTAGGCTTACCAAAGTATTGATATACAAATAAATAGATACCTGATACGTAAGTAAGTTTTCAGAAAAAATTACTCGAGAGAAAGAGGTAAAAAATTTTTCGAAACAGAAAATGGAAAAGTTACAGGTATTATTGGAAATAAATGGCTAATGTTAAGTGAAATATATAATATAAACATCATTTCTCAAATAATATCATGAAAATAAAACGTAAATAAATTTTCGGAAGTCAGTTATAGGTGTAGGTACGAGAACTTGTTGATTGTTCGTTCGTTTCGTACTTCAACATATTGGATACTCGTCCGTGTCACAATGAAGTAGCAGTTCTACACTGTTCGAATTTCTCTGAAGACTTGACAGAAGTTTTGCTAATTTTTCCCCGAATTCATTTTTCACCGAAAACTCTTCTCAATCACAGTCAATAAATCCACTCGAGCATAAAAAACAAACGAAAATTACATTACAAAACGATTTATGTAGCTGCTAAAAGTAGACGTATTATTGAATAATTTTTCAAGAATTTCAACAAATAATTATCAGATAGTACCTACGATAAAATTATGGTAATTTTATTTCTTCGAATATTGATAATTTCCTTGCGAGAAATACAAAAATGACAATCAGGAAAATATACATAATCGACATTGAGCAAGTCAATATTTGTAATGTTTTCGAGTTAAATGAAAGTTAGGTACCAACTGATTCATTAGTATTCGAACAAGAAACGGTACTAAAAGTTACTTCAACTAATTAGGTACCAATTCTTGAAGCATTCATAATTTTTCCAGGTTTTTTGGTTTTTAGTGCGTTCCGTAAATTTTTGTGAAAATGTATTCCATAAAAGTTTTTATGTTTCTTGGATTAGCGATACTTTCTCTCAATCAAATAGAATTTTCTTCAGCAGAAGGAAAAACTTGGGCCGTAATTCTGGTAGGGATTAATTATTACAAATACTCATACGCTTACGAGGTACGTAATTTCACTAGATTATTATTTTATTCGCTTATAAGTATTATTTAATAAGACTTTGAGTAGGGAGACTGATAAAATAAGTCAACCAGCATATTATTCAGATATGTTTAAAAAAAAAAAAAAATTCGAAACCTATATTGAATCACTCGTTTTGAAAATATTCTATCTATCTGAAATATTCTATTCACTCTGAGATTATGGATCAGTTTTACTCAGAATAATGCATATTTCTAACTAAATATCTATAAATTTTCATAAGCAAACTTTGGGGGCAGGGGCTCAGCTCCCAAAAACTGGAATTAGCCTCCTTACAAAAATTCTAACCAAAAACGAAAATTGGCATCTCAGTCAACTTTGATGTGAATTTTTTTTGAATCATTGTGATGACAATTTTAGACTGAAAATGATTAATATACACAAAATACATCGAAAAAATTGAAGTACACTTTTAATGACTTCAAAGTAACGTGAGGGACACATTGAAGTGGTGGTGATGGCGATGGGGTTGGGGTAGTTATTTGATGGACATACAGAGGCGGTGGTACAAATGAGTTTTTGCGCAAATTTTTATAGTCTGATTGGCTCAAATCATTCAAAATTCTATATTTCTCAACATATTTAATGATCTTTAAGTAGGTTTTCTATTGACAATCTACTTATTAATCTTGATGTCATGGAACAATCTGGGGGTGGAGGTATATACGTTTTTCGTTTCATAACTCAAGGAAAATTTTAGCGCCAATAACTCAAATTCATATATATATATACATGCCAATTTCTTGTTACCATGGTATGGGTCGTAATTTTTATCCAATAGTTATAAAATTAGAAACGAACATTAGTACTAAGCAAAGAACTTGACCTATTGATTTTTTTCCGGATTGTCTGAACAGTACTTCTGGTATGGCTATTTTCGTTTTTGTTTTGACTATATAATTTTTATACCACTGCAGCCCCCATATACGGATATAACTTTGAAAGATTTCTGATGATGAATGATGGCGTGAAGGTGGTGAAATTTAACCTGCAATGTTTCACTGCAACTGCAAAATATCGGCGGTGAAACATAGTTCACATACACCACCAGTCGCAATTTTTCATTCTGCTGCAATCGCCACTGCCACTGCTTCAGTGTGTCCCTCATTTAACATTTGTGTAGGTGTTACAAATTACTATTTCTAGTTTGACATCCAGACTCAGAAGATTGAGTCCCTTAACATTTACTGGTTACAACAGAAGTGAAGTACCACTAAATTTGGATTAATCAAGTTAACTGCAAATTTGGAAGCAGATGAATATGGGATGTGAAATGAAGGAGGTGTGACATGACCATTGTCGAATCATGTTGTATTTGACCAACAGAACGACGAATGATCCTACTCCAATTGTTCAAGTCATACAAAGTAGTTTTTCTAGATAATTTTAGAACAGCATCTAAATGGTGATGATAAGTCAGTGAATCTGGTGCACTTTTTTGAAGGTTGTTCATGAGTATGGCACTTTCAGAAATGTGTGTGTGAATGAGAGAGTGATACAGTCTGGCGCAATCGCATTCCTGTATAGCACTTATGTCCATTTAATTTAATGGAATGTATTGTACATACAGGGTGGATATGGCACTTATGTCCACTTAATTTAATGGAATGTATTATACATACAGGGTGGATGATAATTTATTAGGGTGACAACACATGAATATGAGAGTTAACGACATATGAATATGAAAGCTAACGACATATGAATATGAGAGCTAACGAGTAGAAATATATCATTGAAATCATATTATTTTAATAAGAATTAATTAGAACCTAAAAATTTTGAGGTGAAGTCTGCAAAATTAGGAACATTATTTATGCCTCTAACACCCCCTTGGAAAAATTATCAAACTACACCTATGTAAAACATTTTTTGTTTGTCTTAAGATGTAGCCTACCTTAGTACCAATAATATTATCTAGGTACTGATAAAGTTTGAACGTATTTTCAGGGAAATGCCCTGTATAATATAAGCTGATACAAAATACATTTATAAAAAAAAATAAATTTCCTATAAATGTTTCTCCTTCACAGGCTGGAGCTTATAAACAGTACAATCTGCTTATAAAAGGAGGAGTTCATCCAGATAATATAATTATGATTAGCCCAAATACAGCTGCTTTTAATTCTGAGTGAGTAATTAGTTTTAAAATTTCTCTAATGTTGACATTTTTATTCGAACTATTATTTGAAAATAAAATTCTACTCAAGTAAGCCGGTAGAAATTATTAATGCATTTTACAATTTTTAGAATTAAACGAAATTTAGCCTAAGCTAATTCTGCGCCAAAAATCTCTTTAAAGATCATAATTATCTGTCTTGAATCTGAAAGTGTAGCAAATTAATTGCTTTTTACATAATGTTTCCTTAAAACAAAATACTAAAACAGTAGGCAGATGAGTAGATTAAACATTTTCTTCAAGATCTTGCTTCATTGAAAAGAACACCATTAAAAAATAGCCATAGTAAGTATTAGGATGGTGTAGCGATGTTTGGATAGTTGGGAGCGATCTGAGACAGCTTAGTCATAACTTTGACGCGCCCCTCCCCATGATAATAGATCACCGTTTCTAAATTAAAGCAATCGGCTGGAATGAGAAGAGGAAGGAGATAATCTTCGGAGGAATTCCTAAGGCTTCATATAATATTGGGGTTAATGTAAACCTCTTATTATACAATTTGTTTTCTTTGATTTTGTTTTTTTTTTGTTTTTGTTTTGTTTTTTGCACAAAAAATATTGCTTGGCCATTCCCTCCCCCCTCAGTCAGGCACTCTAGAGCGGCCATTTCACTGGCTCTTATTACTACCACTGGTAGGTATATTTGTTCAAAAACATTGTTTAGTTTTTCATGACCTTGAAAAACCAGGTAAGAAATAATTTTTGCGATGTGTAGACATTCGTATTAATAATGACGTAGGTATTTATTTTTATAAACAATCATATTCCGGCCGTTATTGTTCTATCTTCAGAAGATTATCGAAGCAGTTTAGCCAAGAGGGCTGAAATTTCCAACTGAACCAAATTTTTTATTACAAAATTGCAAACTTTTGGAAAACGGAAAAATTTACAAGAAAAAAAAATTCATTAATTAATACTATTTTGGCAATTGCATTCAGTTTCAAATACTGAGATCTATTCAGGGGGTGAGACATCTCTAACCCACACTAGAAGAGCTCATCTCTACGGTACTATTTAAAAACTGAATGAGAAAAAATATGCCAAAACGATGTTTTACGGTTATCGTTTGTTACAGTGTAGGACAGAGATTCCCATTTTTTTTCAGTTTGCCTCCCTCTTGGAGCAACTTCAATCTTTCACGCCTCTCACAAGAAAACAAAAAATAATTCAAAATTTCAGTTTATTATTAGGTAATTTGAATGTAAATTTATAAATATTTCAAGTTTAAAGAATAATATCACAAGATCAGATTTTTTTGAAATTTCATGGGGTTCCTAATATTCAGCAGCGAAGAGAGGGAGATAGTGTGGAATCCAGAGTGAAATTTTGGGGAGGGTTATCTTTAAATGAGAATGCTAATTAGGGCGAGCGGAGCGAGTAAACAGAAAAGCTCTAACGAAGCAGTGGCTCCGTTAGAAAAAGTAGGTTTTCGCTAAAAAGTTATTAATAGATCATAATAAATAATTGTTCCGAATTAAGTTTCTATAATGGTCCAAAACTGAGCATTTTATGGCCAAAATAAAAACAAAAAAGGTGATATCGGAAGTACGGTCCGACCAATCCGTACTAAAATTAATTAGTCTGGTCCTTGGCTTAATAAAAATGTACGTACCAAATGATTACTGGACAAAAATTACAATCTGTACCGTGAGAACAGGAAATTGACTATATATGTATACCTATATATACCTACATGAATTTGAGTTATTGGTGCCAAAATTTTCCTGAGGTCATGAAACGAAAAATGTATCCACCCCAACCCGGGGGGCCAATACCGCACTAAGCGTAATAAGTAGATTTTTATTAAAGAAAACCTACTTAAAAATATTTGTTTTGAATTTCGAAATTGCACAGTATGAAACCATTAAAAACAAAAATGTACTTGAAGAAAATACCATCGCTGTCGATCGACATGAAAACTGGTAAAATGTTGCAATCAATTATAATAAATATTTGTTCAAAATTAAGCATTTTATAGCCAGACTAAAAATTAAAAAAAAAATCTTTACCGGAAATACCGGCTGATCAATCCACACCAAAATTGATAGTATACTACAACAAATTATTCGAAATATTTGGTTCAAATTTCGTACATATATTGTTCCAAAATTGCGCCTTTTGTGACCAATATATATAAAAAAAAAAAAAAAAAAAAAGCGGTATCATCCATGCAAAAATTGGTAGCGTACTACGATAAATTACAATAAATAATTGTTAGGAATTTTGTGGCCATTGATGCAAAATTGAGCATTTTATACCCAAAATAAAAACAAAAATGGTGGTACCTGAAGAACCGTCTGGCCGATCTGCACCAAAATCAATAGGTTGGGTCCTTGTCTTAGAGTAAATGTACGTACCAAATTTCGTGATTATCTGATAAAAATTGTGACCTGTTCCGTGGGAACAAGAAATGAATTATATCTATCTATCTATCTATCTATCTATTCATCTACATATATATATTTATAGGTAAAATGATGGAGTTTTTTCTTAACAACAGGTATTGGGCCGTATTTTTGTGTCGGCACATTATAACACCCCTTTTTCTTGAGAAATAAGAAAGATAATGTTTTGTGTTCTGGATGCTTGTCATATTGGACCTTGAATTATATAAAATTGAATACTTACCACCTCTCAAGTTAATACTCCCTCCTCAGCTCCTGAAATGTTTTGTACCATATTTTAGCGTAGTTTTAGTGATTTTCTCCATTAAGGGTTGATTCTACAGAAAATTTTATTCTTAGCAAAAAGTTTTTATCCAAAATTTCCTACAAATAAAGTGGTTTACATATTTTTATTAGGCCCAATTATTTTTGAACTGTTATCAGCAGAACATTTCACAGTACAAAATTCTGCTTTTAGGAGACCATCAAGGGAGACCATCAACTTTAGAGGCGAAAAATGTTTTTTTTTTTCATGACACACACTACTCGACACACAAAATCTACACTATAATTTCACTAAATTTAAAAAAAAAAGATTTTTTTTTCCAGTCAACAGGTAATATGTCAACCTATAGAAACGAAAAAGTAACATACAGTGAATGGAAAAATATCAACAATAGAAAAAAAAGAGGCACAATATATTCCTATTCTGACACTGATGAAGAAACATACACTACAGTAAAAACAGTCCCACTTTGTGCTCATTCTGAAACTTTTTTGGAATCTGTGGAGCCCCCGCTGTTTGACCTATGGCAATGAAACTTAGGATATAGTGTTAGAAACTTTTATGGGCTATATATTCATGGTAAAGTTTTTTTTTCGAAGGGAGCAGTTCTAAAAGTTTTGCAAACTCAAAATGTTGATATCACAATAACTTTTGTAAATTGAAAGATATTGGCTTGAAATTTTCCTAGCAGTTTGAGACTATTAGAAACTGATATGGTATTGAATTTGTGTGAAATGGGTCAACTGGTTTTTGAACGGCTGCCATTACAAAATTTGATACATTTTTTGTGGTTGATAGGTTGATACCTGGAAGAGATATTTATTTTGACTATACAATCCTTAATTTTGAATTAACAACTACGAAATTTGGAAAAAATATTATTTTATTACGATCCATTATAATTTGCTATCAATTTTGGTGCGGATCGGCCAGACTGTACTTCCAGTAATATTACCTATTTTTAAGTAGGTTTTCTTTCGAAAATCTACTTATTAAGCTTGGTGCTGTATTAGCCCTTAAGGTTGGATGTTGGTACGTTTTTCGCTTCATGACTTTGTGAAAATTTTGGCACCAATAATTCAAATTCATATATATATATCATATAAGTAAATTTCTTGTTCCCACAGTACAGGTCGCAATTTTGTGCGGATTGGCTGGACGGTACTTTCAGTACCACCATTTTTGTTTTATTTTGGCTATGAAATGCTCAATTTTGCACCAATAGCCACGAAATTCACAATAAATATTTATTTTAATTCATTGTAGAAGGCTAACAATTTTGGCGTGAATCGGCCAGACGGTACTTCCAGCACCGCTATTTTTGTTTTTATCTTGGTCATAAAATGCGGAATTTTGGAATCATATGTACGAAATTTGAAACGAATATTTATTATAATTTATTGTAGCATGCTACCAATTTTGATGTGGATCGACGGTAAATCTTTTTTTGACTTTTTTTTTCTAATTTGCATGAACTTTTCTTTTTACAAAAAGTAATCACATAATGCTCATATTTTTATTTATTTTTATTTCATAACTTTATTATATTTCTTTTATTTTATTTGAAATTAGATGATTATTTACCATAGTTTATCATCTTAATTAGTTTTTCATTTTTTCAAGAAAAAATGCTTTTATATTCCACATTGTTTAATATTTTGTCAGTAGCTAATACATTTTATATAATCATAACATACCATTAACGCATATAAACTTACAGACAATTATTGTGACCATCAAAATTCATAATTCTTTCTCTCAAAAACCTTCTTTTTCTAGCGAGGTTTGCTGCTCTGTAGTTTTTTTTAATTTTTATTTATTTTCGTGCCCTCCTCTGGTTATTACAAAGTGTGAAACCTTTGAATTTTTGTTTTGGCTATAAAATGCCTAATGTTGGACCAATAGGAATGTAATTTGAAGCAAATAATTGTTATAATCTATTAATAACTTTTTACTGAATATCCAATTTTATAATTTTCAAAACTCTACTTTTTCTAATAAAGATGCTGCTGCTTTAGAGTTTTTAAGTATGTTTTATAAGAAAATCAACTTATTAATCTCAGTGTCATGAAATTACTTGAAGAGGGTGGGGGTAGGTACGCTTTTCATTTCATAATTCAAGAAAAATTCTGGCATCAAAAACTCATATATATATATATACATGTACGTATAATAATAAATTATTTATAAGTCAATTTCTTATCACAGCGATGAAGATCAAAATTTTAGTCCAATCGTCATGAAATTTAGAACAAACATTGGTATTAATCTAAGAACCTGACCTGATTTTTGTATGGATTGCTTAGATAGTACTTCCAGTACCACTATTTAATAGCTAGGAAATTCGTAACAAATATTTTTATAATGTATTCCAACATGCAATTAATTTCAGTGAAAATTTGCCAGGTTTTAAAGTGAATAATTTTATCAACCGTTACAAAATTTTGTAAACCTACGTTTTTAACTGAACTGTTGCTGCGTTAAAATTTTTGATGTGTAAACATCTTAGTGCTTGGTCTATGGTAGGGGCTATAAATGAGAATTATGATCGTCAAATGTGTAACTCCAACTTTTCAATTGTAACTATCATTTGTGTGTGTTACACAACAAGAATTACATTCAGATATCTTTATGTGTTTAATCCTTCATGAGTACAGCCTGTGGCAGAACTCACGCTTTTTTTTTAAATTAATTATTTAATCTGCACCAGGTGTAGTGGAGGAGTTTACTATGTTGGTTTAACGTCACAAGGACGAATAAAATATCTCGTTGTCACACACCTTAGCTCTCGCCTCGCTGCTAGACAACTGGTTGTCGTCGCCTCAACCCAGTATCTACAGTCATGTTGAGTCCTCTGCGCATCGCCAGTGCGCACAGGACTCGTGGCCACAGCCATGACACTGGGGGCGGTGTTCCTGGGTGGCCATCGGTGGCCACCTCCGAAGATTCTCCTGAAATCTAAAAAGATTAGACGAACATGTTTATATATAAAATGTTATTTTATTATTAAGAACAACAAACATAACAATTATAATATAAGGACATGTAAAAATAGGTATATACAGAAATAAGAAAATAGGAACAAATTTTTTCTTCTTTTTCTGACGTTACGTCGTAACGGTGACAAGGGAAAAAGAGACTTTCAACGAAAGTTCTTTTCGATCGCCGGATGCTGCATCATTGAGGATGAGACGAGTTATTGGCCGTAGATCACAGATTCTGTAAAAGGAATAGTTGGGAATTAGCGAGTCGTATAGGCATCGACGATGCTTAAAGTAGTGCACTCTGCCACCTATTACCCGAAGCTGATTATAAAGCACATGACAGTAATAGTGGGTGCCAAAAAATCGTAGTTATACCGTTTTTAGGAGTATAGTGTCCAATTATGGCGTACCCCAAAGTCAGTAAATTGGCTTGTCAGTCCAGTCTATTTTTGTCATAATCAGGAGTGATCTATTGGAGGTACGATACTACGTATCGAGTTTATCTACGTCTCTGTCATCTAACTCCAATGGAGCCAAGAACTTGAGGGGTCTTGTAGATATTTGCTTGCTTGAGAATTCTATTTTTGCGTGACGCACTTGTCCATCACGAGATTTCTCTAAATCAATGATTTTAGCAAGTTTGTAAACGCCAGGTTTGGATGTGTAGTCCAAAACGTGTACTATATCGTTTACTTTTGGTACGAATGGTACCGTGTGCCCCAGATTGGATAGCGCAGTTGGTGGTCTATCTCTTAGATATAAGAGATATTGTCTCTTCCAAGTTAGCCAAAGATTTGTTAGGTAATCTTGGTCAAGCTTCCAAATCTCCATAAGCTGTTTTGCTGTAGGAGTTGGGTCTTTGTTCGATTCATTAATCGGGTTACTTAGGTAACCTAAGTTTGCCCGCAGGAAATGTGCGGGTGTCAATGTCAACTGGTCTAACTCATCCGGAGATGGGCATAGTGGCCTTCGGTTGATCATTGTTTGTATATCTTTCAAGCTTGCTTGAAAGGTATGTTTGTAGATTGACCGGTGACCGTGGACTTTATAGAACACTTGTTTTATAATGCCGATCAGTCTTTCATAAACTCCACCATACCATGGTGCTTTAGCTGGGATGAAGTGCCATTTAATGCCCTTTTCATCTAAGCTTGGGTTTATTTTACGTTCTTCAGAGAACGTTTTCCAGTACTCTGGTAAGTACGTCGCAATTAAGTGGAATTGCGCTGCGTTATCGGATAGGATAACTTTTGGCGTGCCTTTATCTGCGAAAAACGTTAAGAACGCTGTCCAGATGTCCTCGGTTGTCAAATTTGACACTGAGAGTAAGTGTACTGCACTCGTGGACAGGCACGTAAAGATCAACACCCAATTTTTAATGGGTGTTGTAGTTGGGGTTGCCAACTGTGCTTTCGTTTTTGGCAGGTATTTGTCAAATACCATGAACGGGCCAAATATGTCCACACCTGTATAGGTGAATGGATTTACGAAAGGTACCAGACGAAAGTCTGGTAAAGCTGAAAAAGATGGTTGTTTAAACGGTCTTGTTTCAGCTTTTTTGCATAGCGTGCATGACTTCTTTAGAATTTGAGGTAACACTTTTAGTGATTTTGGCACAAAATAGTGTCTTCTAAAGTCCGCTATGGTAAATTTCGTACCAGAGTGTACGTTTTTCAGACGCGTATGCATCAGAATTAATTTTGTTAAGTGAGACTTAGGATGCATCAGTATTGGTGATAGCATGTCTCTTGCGTACTCAATATCGGGTAGATAATTTACAGTACGTAATATCCCAGATGGATCAATCAGGATATGAAATTTTTCGTACAGGATGTACGGAGGGTGATTTCGTTTTTCTAATACTTCGAGTAGTTTTGCGAAGTATTTCTTTTGGTCAGCTCTGATGAAACAGAGTAGAGCAAAATGAAATGTTAAATCTAACGATGCATAAGGTGAAATTAATCTTTTCCTCCTTATTCGTTGTTTACTAAATCGTCGGACGGCTTCTATACATTGTAGAAGTGTGCGTACGGGTTTAGATAGAGTATTATATTTCATTATATCTATGTTGAATGGAGTGTTCAACGGTAGATGTATGAAACTTTCGAAAGGTATTTCATCTTTCGGAATATAGCATGATTTGGTAGTTGTCAAATCAAGTGGCTGAGTTTGGTTCGGTGGATCAGCTATCCACTGCTGCGACAGAACTTCAGGTTCTGGTAGTGTCACTTCACATTGATCTGTATTTTGACCAATGAAGAAGTGTGGGATGAATCTTTTTGCAGATTTCATCTGCCTTAAATATTTGGCAGGATGACGTTTGTCAAAAATTGATTCGTCATCAAGTGTTATTGATACGGATTGTTTAGAAGTTGAAGATAAAACTTCTTTCATTGTATGAAATACTGGCGTATCTATTTTGGTCGGTTTGTCTGGTAGACTTTCGATTATATTCAAATCGGTTTTTGGCCAAGATTTTTCATCTTGGGATAGCCAAGTTGGAGCGGACCACCAAAGTGATTCAGAGAGTTCGTGGATAGAGGAACCACGTGAGCCAATATCGGCTGGATTGTCCGTTGATGGGACATATCTATATTCGACGGGTTTTATACTTTTTATTTCGTCGACTCTATTTTTTACGAATTGTGGATGGACTTTTCTTTCTAATAGCCATGTGAGAACACATTTGCTATATGACCACAAGAATGTTGGTGCGTTCTGTAAACCGAGCGGTTTACGTAGGGAACGTAGTCCACGTGCACCTATAAGTGCTGCAATCAATTCGAGTTTTGGAATTGTTATCGGTCGCATAGGTGTTACGCGTGATTTTCCTGTTACAAATCGTACTGCATGACAATTCAATTTAGCATTGCTAAATCTGATATATATTGCCATTGAGTACGCTACTTGTGATGCATCTACGAATACGTGTAGTTGACAGGTATTCGGATTATAAGAGCCTAGATAAAATTGTCTAGGTATACAATAGTTTAAGCTATTGCTGAGATCAGTAATTATCTCAGTGGCCGTTGGTTCGAGATCGTCTGGGATTTTTTCATCCCATTTCAATCCCTTGGACCAGAGTACTTTCATGAACGTTCTCGACGGAACGAATGCTGGTGCAAACCAACCTAAAGGGTCATAAAATGATGATAATACCCTAAGGAATGTGTGTTTCGTCCATGGAGACGTAAACGATTTTGGTTTGGGCATGTAAAGTACATCATGGTCCATATCCCAATATAGGCCAAGCACTTTTATGATTGGGTTGCTCAATGCGTGTTGTGGGTTAAAGTTTTTTCTTAGCTGTTTACAATTGGTGCCCCATTGGGCGAGTTCCATGGAGATATCATTGAATAATTTATTCGATTTTATGTATAAATCTATGGCTTCTTCGTACGTTGGTACGGAAACGATTAAATTATCAACGTAAAATCGTTCTAAGAACTTGTCATGGAACTCCATGTCAACCAATCGGAAGTGATGTAATAGCAATGCTGCGAGTAAGAATGGTGCCGTTATGATTCCAAAGGGAACACGACAAAATCGAAATGTTACCAAATTGCTATTGGTCAACGGATTGTTTGGATTTTTAATCCATAGGAACCGCGTGACATCTCTGTCAGCTGGGTGCAATCCGATTTGATGAAACGCTTTTTTAATATCAGCGATTATTGCGTAAGGATTCTTACAAAAGCTTACAAGCATTGCTATTAGATCAGCTAATAGTACTTTCCCTTTGTGCATGCAGTCATTTAATGACAAGTTAGACTTTTTCGTTTTGGCTGATCCATCAAAAACTACTCGAAGTGGAGTGCTTTTTGTTGGATCGTAGATACCCTTATGTGGTAAGTAGTGTACTACTTCTGCGGGTCTATCGTTTTCGATAGGTTTGATCATTTCTAAATCGATTAGTGAGGTAAAATACTGATCGTATCTTCTGGATTTTTCTGCAATTTGGGCAATTGCCTTTCTAATCGTTGGAATGCTAACTGTCTATTATTGACTAAGGGTGGTGGGCTATATTTGTATAGCCACCTGATTTGGTATCGGTTGTTCACTAATTTTATATTTTTATAAAATAAGTGCAATGCTTCAGTTTCGGCATCGTCCTCAACGAGGTTTTTGGTTTTGATACCAAGGGTATCCAATTTCCAAAAATTTTCGATACTCTCAGGTGATGTGAAAAATGATGTTTCGAATGCGTCACATTCGGTTGGTTTTCCTAAGAATCCTCCTAACATTTTTCCAAAGTCTGTTTCGATTAAGGTCAGGGTTGGTGATAACTGCTTAATGTGCTTTATAAACGACCACATATAATTGTTACCAACTAATAAGTGTATCGTAGATTCTCGGTCCAAGCCAGAAAAGTCGATATTGGAATATTGTGGGTAACGGTTTTTGAATTCATCAAAATCAAATTCGGATAGGTTATTCGCGATGTGTGGAACCGTATTGGCTTCCATTTGAACCTTAGTTCCATCGCGTTTGAATAATTCAAATTTTACAATTTGTGTGCGAATTTGTTTTGACGTTTGTCCAGCTAGGCCTCGAAATTTGATTGTTTCTGCGAACTCAGAAAAATTTTCTCTGAGGTGTTTATAGGCATATGTGTAGAACATATAGCTATGTTTGCTTCCACAATCAAAAAAGCCGTTAATTTTCACTGGTTCTTTGGCATTTGGAGCGAGAATGTACGATGAAAACGTTAAGAAATGAGCGTCATTATCTTTAGTAGTAAAAAATGATAGGCACTCACTTAACACTGGAACTGCGGACACGGAACTCAGGTTCTCATCCTCTTGGCGTTGCTGCGCAACGAGACTACCAATTTCTTCTTTGGAAGCTGCAGTTGTCTGTAATTGTACAGTTTTGTTTAGGATCGAGTACAGGTAATTTTTGTTTCTGTTTATCAAACAGGTTACCTGTTGGCAAGTATTGCTTGCAGTCCTTCAACTGCTCGATCCATGCCGCTACTTTGCCCTCCGTGATCGGATAATCGATCACAGGGCATAAGTTCGAATGGTGCTCGCTACTTCCGCATTGGAACCATCGACAGTTCGCGGGTGGTAGCGCTTTGCAGTACCTGGTACTGGTATGCGATGTTGCGCATTGTAGGCATAACCGATAGCGGTCATAGTGTGCGCGCCGGGACTCCAACGTACTCTTTTTTCTGCACAGGTGAGCGTGATGGTCACCTTTGCAGAAAATACAGGGTGTGTTTGGAGTGAGCGGCGTACGCACCGTTGACGCTGGTATGCGTTGGCTGGATGGGAGCTGGACCCATAAGATCCCCTCTGCATCTGTGGTAGATAGAGATTCATTAGTATCCCTATACTTTGTGTGATTCGAACGTGGTGCTGATCGCTTTCGAGGATTGGATTTATTCTGTCCTCTTTCATTCGGTTTCTTTTCTGAAGAAATTATCACAAAATTTCTCCTGCCTTTAGGTTGAGAGGAATTTTTATTTTGTGGGGGTGGATTAGGTTTATCGACCTTTTTTGGTACAGAAGTACAGATAGGCTCCGATAATTCCCTAATTTTAATGAACGATCTAACCGCTTCGAACAAATGTTTAACATTGCGTTCGCTACTTTTTAAAGTATTTTGGTACGATCGGGGAGGAAATTTTTTAATTACTATATTGAATAGTTGCTCCTCATCGATTACTTTCGCAAGTAAGCGATACTTGTCTACCATAATGGTAAGGGTGTCTAACGTGTCTAAGATTGACGTTGTATCGTTAGTGGTTGTTGTGTATGTGGTTATTTTTAGCCACATTTCAGCTCGAATCTTGGATTTGTTCCCATACCTACTATCTAGGAGTTTTAGGGGTTGGATGTAGCCAACGTTATCTGGGGAAAAATGACTTATTTTCTCTACCAAGAATTTTGGTAGGGCCCCTTGCAGTAGGTTGATTTTTTGTGGAATAGCGATATCTTTTCGTTTATTAACGTAATTGTTAAATCCGTTAATAAACCCAGAATAGCCTAGAATATCGTCATCCCACTTTTCTAAATAGAATTTAGGAGGTTTGAGGTTTGCAAACCCGGCATCAACTTGATCTTTTGGATCATGTTCCCAACATTTTGAAATATAGTTTTCGGATGGTGTTTTTTCGATGGGGTTGGAGTCCATCGCTACTGCTAGGGGTGTTTCATTTTCTATCGGGTTTTGCAATAGCTCGCGACACGACGTGTCGAGTGTTTGAGAGTTAGTTTGAGATATTGAGGGTTGGTTGGAACATCGCCTTTTGGGGCTAGGTTCACCCTCATTTAATTCAGGAAACGTTATATTGTCAAATGAATTTGAATTTTCATTACCTGTCACCATTCCTGGCTGGCCCCGTTCTCCCCTTGCCAGGGTTCGTTGTTCCGCAGCCGCTGGTGGTGGTGACAGTGGCGAACGTTTGCGTTTGGTGGCCTTGGTGGCATCTGGGAGGTACTGGTGTATGAATTCCGCTGCTTGGACACCTAGGTCTTCATGTACCTTAGCGGAGAGCTCGCGGACTTTTTTCTGCGAGGAGGTCAACACCTTGCGGGCATTGGCCTCCTTACGCAAAGCGTCCCCCAGCTCCCTCGCTAGCTCTAAAGCCCTGGCATCCCAGCATTCCTGTTCCTCCCGGCGACGCTTCTCAGTAGCGTCTTCCCGTACCTCCGGCACGAATGGTGACTGGTGATGCGACTGATGCTGCTGGACGTTTGATTTTATCGTCGATTGCAGAACCAGCAGCTTTCGCTTGACCTGTCTGGCCCTACGCAAGGTTTCCCTTGCGAGGCCTCGAGGTACGTATTTGAGGTCCCTTATGGTGGCCTCGATCGCACTGTCTTCGTTGGACAGTGCGTTTATTTCGTACTGCGGTACGTGGGGTCGCTCGAGTTTTCTGTCGAGCGATTTTGCGTACTCTTCTGCGTCTTCGAGTACCGGGACAAATTGTTCTCTCTCATCGTCACTATCGGTGACGTCGCTTGTTCCGTGCGTGGACGCTCGGCTTCTTGGCTGTACGTCCATTTGTACAAGCGTAGGTGTCGGGTGACCCAGTGATGGCTGTGTGCCCGGCAGTATAGCCGCCACTCTCCGCAGCTCTTCGATTTCAATTTTGTCAGCCCAGCGTGGTTGTGGCGCTGGGGTTGCGTCTTGCTCTCGTAGCGTTGACACTTCGGTTTGTTCCTCCTCTTCCATCAATAATGATTCGGGGTCGAGGAGGACATCGATATCGTCGCTACACGACGTGCTTTTTTCTTGATTACTCATGTTCTAAGAACAGACCAAGAATGGGAAAAAAATTAATTTATTCGCATCAGCAGGATTGCGTAACTTTTATTATGAATTTCTAGTGTATCATGTGTTTTTGTTGAAAAAACCAGAAATCGGGCATGACCCGTAGGCGAAAACATCGTTTTCGAGTTTTGCGAAAAGGATGTTTTCGAAATTTTTTCTAAGTTTTTAGAAAAAACGAAAAATCAGGCATGACCCGTGGGCGAAAACATCGTTTCCACATTATTACAAACGAATAACAATATTCGAATTCAGTTTGAAGTCCCAGGTTCTATTATCCAAAAATAATTTTGGCGTGACCCTGGGGCGATAAACCGATTTCGATTCGTAATTAAATTACGCACATATTAACTAAATATTTTTGCTAAGATTGATATGCGATCTTAGCTGGTTATAAATTTGTGGACTGGCTATTGGAATTACAAAATTTGGTAACACTACAATAGGAATTAATTTTTAGAGTCCGCATACCTATAATTTAGGCTCGTAACAATGGGTTACGAATGCATATTTAAAATATGGAGGCACTTTAGAAGATGTACTAAAGATTAAAATTTTTCGTAAGTGTACTTACGGTTTACTTGTGAATAAGTGGCTGCACCTTTCGGAAACTACACCACTACACTCCAGGGGGAATGAATTCCACAAATCGCGTAATTAATTACGAAAAAATTGGCTAGGAATAGCTAAAATTGAAAATTAATTGTAAAATTATGGAACAAAACACGACCAGTTGCAAAAACGCACAATGAACTCGATCACAATTTGACAAGAAGTGATTGTGATCGTGAATCTATTCGTACACCCTGGGTACGTCGTGTTAAACACGCTGATGTCGCTGCTGCTGCAGCGTGATGCATAAATTACATTTGTGTGCGTAAATGCGTAAAGGATTACGATCCTTTTTGCGTATGTGTGTGTATTCACACAAAAAATTCAGACGATCTTCAACCGTCCATCGGCTGGTGAGAGCCGATTGGTTGAATCGAATCTTTTGTTTTCAACACGATCGTTGCATTTCTTCAGAAATTCGATCGAAAAGGATGGTATTTGTGTCTCTTTTCTGTAACGTTTTTTGAAACGCGTGAGTGCGAGAGAGATAGGGATAGCAATATATTTTTCTCCATCTCTCTCGTTTCGAAGGACGGATGTACCATATGCGCTAACACTTAGCGATGTTTTCTGTATTTGATACAGCCTAAATATTTTTAGGACGAATCTTTGAATTCGATATATATTATTCCTGGAATAATATGCGTAATAAATGGCGCTGGGGGCGGCGGAAAAATAATTGTGAATTATTTTTTCGTCAGCTTTGTATTAGCGGCAATTACAAATGTCATTTCTATACTAATTAACAATTAGGAAATGTATTACTATACGGGGTATAGGGAAATATAACTGAATTGAAGTTCAGTCTCGAGTAGTCAAACTGTTTAGGTTTGGATTAACTGTTAGGTTAATTCTTAATGAGACTGTTAAGTGCGTACTACGTACGGATGAGAGTCATTGACTAGTGGAAGCGTGTGGGTTCAAAATTATATTTTGGTTTTCGAAATTGGATTTCGATGTTCGAAATTAATATTCGATTTTTGAAACCAGGTTTCGATCTGCGAAATTAATTTTCGATTTCCGAAACTAAGTTTCGATTTGCGAAATTAAATTTCGGTGGTAACGAATTATCGAATTCGAGGTCCAGTGAAAAACACTGTGCTCCTGCTACCATGTAGTGGAGGAGTTTACTATGTTGGTTTAACGTCACAAGGACGAATAAAATATCTCTTTGTCACACACCTTAGCTCTCGCCTCGCTGCTAGACAACTGGTTGGCGTCGCCTCAACCCAGTATCTACAGTCATGTCGAGTCCTCTGCACATCGCCAGTGCGCACAGGACTCGTGGCCACAGCCATGACACGGTATCTCCCTCTTCAAAGTTTTTAGAATTTCAATTCTCTCATAAATAATTTTAGTTAGATGATTCGCTCAGTATCTGAGTTGAGATTTCAAAAGAATATTCCTGAGATTATTTGTGAATTTTTTCCCATTCTGATTTGGTCTCAAGCTGCTAATTTCTTGATTTGGGGCTTCGATCCAACATTGTAAATACATTTTTTAGTTATAATCACTTTTTCTGAGAAATTTAAAAACAAAAAATAATTTTATTAGTTTTTTTAAAGTAAGTTTTTAGAGTCTAATAATGATAAAATTATCTAGAATGAAAGATAGCAAATTTTGATCTGACGTTTTTGTTTTTGGAGAATCTGCTTATTACTTACTATTAATATTGAAAAAATGGAACAAAAGAACAAACTTACTCTACTGTTCTAACTATAATGTGAAATTTTATTATCTTATCTTTAAAATTGTTTGACCCATATTTTTCACCTAATGGTATAACATAATTCACATATATATGTAACTCCAAAATTTCCTGCATAAGAATAATAATATTTTATTTATTTTTTGCATGAAAGGTTTTTTATAAGCTTTTATTCTACTCACTACTGCGATTTTAAAATGAATCAATACTGCTACCAACCTTCCTCAACAAAATAATATTTATTTCGTATAAAGCTAAAGCCAAAAATAAATAAAAATAATAGCTTATCTTCTAAAAACACGTTTTTAACGTAATATTATATTGTTATAAGCTTTTATTCTACTCACTACTGTGATTTTAAAATATACCAATACTGCAGCCAACCTTCCACAACGAAATAATGTTTATTTCGTATGAAACTGAAGCAAAAAAGAAATAAAAGCTCATCTTTTGAAAATTCATTTTTTACCTAAACTTATTATTTATTTTTTTCACTATTTTAGGACTTACAATTGACTGAAAATTTGAAAAAAAAAAGGCTGAGTTCTTCTGGGGCTATACTCATGAAGGATTGATGTTTAAAATATAATAATAGTGTAATTGTGAGCATACACAATGCATTGCACATGCGCGCGTACACACACACACACACACACAACCACACACCTACATATCATATAACACATACAAATGAGAGTTACAATTGTAAAAGTTACAGTAACACCAATCTGAAAATTGTAATTATTGTTTAGCCCCTACCATAAACCAAGTTCTAAGATGTTTACACATAAAAAAAAATGCAAATAGTGGTGCTCAAATGTATACTTTTTATATGGTTGATATACAGTTGACACTAAACTGACATTCAACTTTTCTCAGTTTTGCATATTGGTAGCAACTAATCATTAGGTAAATCAAACAATCATAAAATATGTGGAAAGAGGAACTAGAATAAATTGAGATCATTATTACAATTTCAATTTTTTCTTCAGTAACCCTATTCCTGGATTGGTTGCCTATGGGTACGATAAAGAAGATTTTTCAGCTGATGAACCAGTCAATCAATATGAAAATGTAAAAATTGATTACTCAAATCCAGTAAGTTTTAACATGCAGTATAATAAATTTTCTTCATGATTTATCAACTAATGAATTTATTTCAGAAACTTGTAGAGGTAATTGGGTATAACTTTCAACAAAGAACAAAATCAACCAAGAACTTTCTTGTTCATGGGTGTAGACCTTCGGTGACCAAGTGGCTGTTGATAAGGAGGGCAGTTTCAGAAAATTATTAGGAAAATGATGAAACTTTTTCTGTACCTGTGAAAACGATAAATTAACTTTTTCTTTCAAATTTGTGAGGAGTACAGTTTTGAATCAATACATTTACTGTGTTTCTTTGACTATGTAGAACTTGACCAGTAAAGCTCCATAAGACCAATATACTTTTTCATGTCACAACATGCCTGTGAAAAAGTAGGCGACCCTAGCATACCTTCTGTATATTTCCAAAATATTTTTTAAGTTCACCAATTTGGAATACATCTGATAAAGACATCCCTTAAATTCACAAGGATAGCATACTTAAACACAAAGCAAAGTATGTTAGAAGGTACAATCTGGTTGCCTGTTTAGCACTGGAATGTCTAACCATAAATCGTTCTTCTTTACTGGTCCAGTATTATATAGTCAAAGCTATCATCACAAAACTTCTTTAAGTTGTTCTTCTTGAATATATTACCGTTGTTGCATAGGTAGGAACCATACAAAAATTGTTGCCTTTTCAGATATGCACCCTTACAATTGATTCATAAGATGTGATTATTGTGGGAGTGCTACAATTTGGTGCAGAGCACCCTCTGAATATGATTGTAATGCTGAGCCTATTTTATTAACATCAAAGTTTCGCTCACTTTTCAACAGTATAGGATATAACAGCACAGTGCAAGGTGCTTCACTTGAAGTTTTATTTTTTTTTCTACAATTTATAATGATTATATACTGAATAAGTACCAAAAACTTTTCTGAAGTCCATATAATCATATATAACAGTGTCTATATCTTGTACCAAATGCCCATAGCAATAGGTGCAATTAGACAATGCAAAGGTTATAATATTGGGTAAGGATATCATTTTTTTCGCAGGCTAAGATTTTTACAAAACTTGCCCAAAAGATACTCCTGGATGGAAAAAGTGCCCATATAAAGTTTGAGCCCCTATGTTCTTCCTTAATGGGAGATATGAGCTTTTTTTTAAATTTATAAACAAAAGTCTACTACTTTGGCCCAAGGGATTGGAAATGCTAGATATTGGGAAAATGATAGACTTTATATTTTCAGATTTTATTCGGTAATATAACATTAGAGAAAATTCAGCTCAGGGTTAAGGTCAAAGGTCCTAAGCAACTGTCAAACAAAGCTGATACCACGGACAACTAGTCTATATTATGAGAATGAAATGGTTTTTAATGTTGCAAGTTGGTTCCAGAACTGCTGAACCAATTTGAATGAATCATATACTAAATTAAATGTCCTGATCCTCTCCTGGTTTAAAATCAATAAATTCAAAAATCTATCAGATAGAAATTGAGTTATCCTAAAACATGATCCCTCAAAGAAATTGTGTGACTGTGATGTGGACAGCTACAAACATATGTGGTTGCTATTTTGTTTATTCCCTTTCATTTTTCTGTTCTTCAGCTTTGGATTTGTTGTAGTTACAGATACCTATATCTGACTTTTATTTTCTTCATTCTATTGAATTTTCTCATTCTCCAGGTTTGGTATTTCTGCTTTTGCAAATATTTAATGAAAAATCAATTTGGTAGGTGCTTCTTATTTACAGATTTTCTTTAGCAAGTAAAATGAAGCTTTAAAATAGAATTAAAATCAACAAAAAGTTTTAAGCCTGAAGGGTAATGGGGATGGACTACTAAATAAGTGATGAAAATGCATGACCCCTGCATCATTTACTTCATTAGAGCAGGTCAAATATGCCACCACATTTATCTTTTTTATCATCGGCCTAATTAGTAAAGTGCGTATCTCCATTTTACTTAGTTTTACTGGAGAAGGACAAAATTGTTTTTCAGTCGTAAAATTCAATTTTTTCTTGTTAACCTGGATTTATAAAAACGTTAACATGAAAAATTATTTTTGTCAGTAAAATTTTTATAATTCTACTCATGAATTAATAATAAATCCAGGTAAAATAATAAATAAATGGAGATACGTACTTTTCCTCTAACAAATATTAACAAAAAATATTCATTTCTCAGAGATATGCCTAACACTAACAGATGCATTGCAAAAATATTCAGCAAGATCACTAATAACCCAATTTTCACAATTTTTGGTGATACACAATTTCCTGATTAACTGAATAATTTACCCTTGTAATGAAATATCAGGATTCAGATTGCTAGAAGATGTGCAATTAAAAGCAGACCAATAGTGTGGCATTGTATAACTGAAACATTTGAGAAACATCAAAAATTATAACAGAGGCAAATGTTTAACAACTTTTACAGTACAAAAATTATTCAAGACAAATGTGAAACTTGCTTTTAATTCATTTTGAATTTATAAACACACTTTTAAAACGCTATAATTTGAAAAACATGATCAATAATATTGATATTTCATAAAAACCAATAAAAACTGATTCTTTCTGGATATCATTCTGGTTAATTGTTTCAGAATTTTGTGAGAATTGGTTATTGGTCATGTGAAATTTTTTTGTTTTGGTTATAGGTTCCCAAATTAAGGTTGTCAATTTGTTTAGGTTTTTAGGGGTTATTGTTCTGGTTATGGTTGTGGTTACAAACCCTGTCGTACTTCCAGTAATTTTCATTTTGGCTATAAAATACCTAATTTTTAACCAGTAGAGACGTAATTCAAAACAAATATTTATTATGACCTATCTAACATGTTACCGATTTTGGCATAGATCAGCCAGATGGTATTTACAGTGCAGCTATTTTGGATATTATTTTGACTATAAAATATTTTATTTTGAATGAATGACTAAGAAATTTGCAAAAAATATCAACTATAATTTATTGAAACATGCTAGAAATTCTAGTGTGGATTGGTTAGAAGTCATTTCCAGAAAATTTATTTTTGTTAAGATTTTGAAAGAGATATTTTTAACACTGGAAATGCTTCTCGAGTCAATTTGCAAAAAAGTGTCTGCCATCCAATTTTTACCGATGTTTTATGCATTAAGAGTAAGAGAAGGGGCGGATAACAATGGTTAAAAAAAGTGAAAGGAGAAAATGGTAATGAAAAATAAACCAGAGCTAGGTGGTAATGTTGTTTCGTTGTTTATCGAACAAATACAAAAATCAAAGAAAACAGAAAAATGAATAACACTTTATTTTATTTATTTTTTATTCATTTTCAATGCCCTCCTCTCATTCTTACAAAATGGGAAACCTGTGAATTTTTTTAATTATGTAATTTTATGTTATAACTTACAAAATTTAATAAATAACTTTTTAGTAACTAATTTTATGATTTTCTAAAACCTATTTTTTCCAGCTGCTTCTGCATTCGGCTGCTATTTAAACGTATTACATTAAATGTTTTCGTCCACCCTAGCAGATACTAAAAATTAGATTATTTTTAAAAAAAATCACTTGTTTTCTCCCCCAATTTTTTTAAAAATTTAAAAATTCTTATATTTTTCATTTGGTTTAAAATTTATTTGAAACCACTATAGCTCTAAAATGATCGAACGGGAGAACCCCAAGAAATATCATAAATACCCAGCCACATGGTCTATCGCTCACACCCAACATCTAGCATTTCCATTCACTTGATTCTGGGAAGTAAATTTTTTGTTTGCAATGTGTTAAAATGTCCTATACTTTCCCTTAGGGAAGAGCATGCAGGCGCTAAAATTGGTATGAGCCCCTCTTCCATTCAGGAGTACCTTTTGGTCATGCTTGAAAAAAAAAAAAATAGAGTCCGGGGATAAAATGATTAGTTTACCACTGTACTTATATCTCCCTTTAGGGAAGAGCTCAGGGGCTCAAACTTGGTATGGGCACTTCCATCGAAGAGTGCCTTTTGGTTAAGTTTAGAGAAAAACTGAGTCTTGGGCCAAAATGACATGGATACTTACCCAGCTATATCATTTTTTGTAATTTTTTGTATTCAAAACATAATTACGAGTCATGTTCCAGGACCTATCAGTGTTGGAATTTTTCGATATCATTGGAGGAAATAAAAATATAAACCTGACCAAAATCGGCAGTGGGAAAGTTGTGAACAGGTAAACAGGACAATAAACATTAGACTAAACTTACAACTGTCCATGTTTAAATTGTTTTTTTTTTCAAATTTTATTTATTTATTTATTTATTTATTAATTTATTTATTTATTAATTTATTTATTTATTCCAATAAATCAATTAAAAAAAATCGACAGTTTCGCTCTCGTTAGAAACGTAATATAAATTTACAGGGGTTGGGATAAATAGAATATATGCACACACAATCATACAGAAGGCCCCAAATTTTCTAATCACTCACCCAACTTCAGTCCGTATTTACTTACTGAAAAATGTTTCTAAGGTCGCTGTTCCCTGGAGAACGTACATCTAATCAATCTAATTCTTTGAGATAGTGATCCTCTGATTAATGTCATACAGTTTCTCTAAAAAAGAGATCTCTTGAATTAACTTACTCGTCATCTCTTCAATTTTATTGTTGAGTCGCTGAGATGAAAAATTTTTATTTTTAAGGAAAAAGCATGACAAACTGCATACATATCTACCTACTTTAACCGCATTATTTTATTAAGTATAAAAAAATAACATCAGAATTTGATTTTAAAACACTCTTTCACAAACAATAAATAGGTTAAAAAATGCATAATAGAATAAATGAACGCAGACCTATAGTCATTAAAAACTATCCCTGGTTTTTCTGAAGTGATTTTTGCATTTCAGGAATAATATTTAGCATACCTATGATCATCCAAGCATTTATGTTAATAATTTTCTCTTCCAGCGAACCCCAGGATAATGTCTTCTTGTACATTCACACAATAGGATATGAAGGCTTATTTTTATTGAATAATCGAAATATTCTGTATGCCGATAAATTTATTCCATACATTGAAAGTTTATCTGAAAAGAAAAAGTTTAACAAAGTAAGGTTTTAATTAAACTCGTCTTTGGTTATAGTATTTTAGTTACAATGAATATATATCAAGTATGTATACCTACCTATTAAATTTTTTCGTATTGTGTTGCAGATGTTTATTTACATGCACGCTTCACACCCCGCGTCGATGTTCGATGATTATTTAGATAAAAATAAAAGAAGTAAATTCCGTCAATATTTGACAACCTTTTTATTTAAAGTGCAGAAATAGTATTAATGACATCGAATATTACCAATTAAATTTTATAATTAATATTTTCCAGTTATTGTATATTCGATGGGTGGAAGGTACAATTCATTTGACATGTGTCATGAGAATGCATTGTTGAATGCCTATACATCCACGTGTCAAGGATATGAGCATTTCAAATACCTAGATAAGGTGCATCATTTAATAATTTCAAGTTTTATATTATTGAAACTTTTACTCATCATAAGGGCAAGTTAAATGGATCTTTTTTTTTTCAGGCTACAAGCAAAAATGGAGCCAAAGAGACTATCCTAGATTTGTTCAGAGGCTCCGGACTGTTGGCCCATGATGGAAATGTTGTACACAACTTATACGGAGACTTTTCTTTGGGAAAGGAACAAATAAAAAACTTCTTTGGACAGAAATTGACTAATTCCAAGAGCATTTCTGTAGGGACATTGAATCTTCGTTGTGTATGGTTCCATCAACCAGACAAATTAATATTTCATTTCATAATTTTAGGTTGCTGAAATCGAGGAAATGAGAAATGACTTGAAAGGAAAGACGAAAAAGGAAAATTCTATCATTAAATTGCTAACAGAAGATTCAAACTTGTCAGAAAAAGAAAAAGTAAAATGCCTTGAAAAATATGTATGAGTGGTTGCAATTGTAGAAGGAATTTTTGACTCGTGCTAATCGTTTTACAGATCAAAATTGAGAAAAACATGGAGAAAATTATCCGCCAATCAATTAAGGACACTGAAATTCCACGAAGCATGGTTAACGAGCGTGCTGAACACTTACCCTTTAAGAAATTCGATTGCTATAGAGACGCTATCAAAACCATGCGTTCGAAATGTTTCACAGAAAAAGTAAGAGATTTTCTCATATCCAACAAGACACATTTTTTGCAATTTTTCTAAATCTTTTTTTTGTTTTTCACAGAGTCAGTTTGTTTTTCTAAAATACGCTTCAAGATTTGCTCAGTTGTGCAACTTAAACGTTTCGGCAGATAAAATTTTGACGGCTATAAAAAGTGTTTGTTGAAAATACCTATCTGTCTGATTTTATAATTCTCATAATTACATGTCTTTAACTCATCAGTGATGAATCTCTTATTTGGAAGAAATTTACTGAAATTCTTCCATCTCCCGACAACAAAATATAGAAGTCATACACAGGGCCGGCCGCAGGATTTCCTCAAAGGGTTTTTTTGTTTTTTGCTGCCCAAATGTAAATTCAAATTTTTATTTTATTTTATGAGCTCCCTAAAAATCACACCTTGGGATTTTTTTAAAAGATTTCCTTCTCAGATATGGACCCCTCTTTTCGTGAGAATTATCTTAAAAAGTTTTAAAATGAAAATTTAACAAGTTAATTTGAAATTAAAAGTTTTATACATTTTTTTGAATATAGTAAATGACGAGGTTTTTCTGAAAATAAATGCTTGATGGTTAAATTGCAGTGGCAAACCTGGTATGGTTGCATTATTCATAATTATAAATAATACATAAGATTACCAGGTATTAATTTTTATTTTTGGGTTTAGGGGGGATTAAACCCCAAAACTCCGCCCGTGCGACCGGCCCTAGTCATAAATCTCATTTTGTTGGCAACGTTCAACAAGTAAGATATTTATTCTTTCATTGAGAAAAATTTAGGCTAAATCAACAAAAATTTAATAATTGGAAAAATACCACAAAATGATCAGAACACAAAAAAAAAAACCAACAAAATACGCTAATAACAATAGTTTCACATCTTTTCAACCTAGGTACATCTATACATGAAATTATTTTTCCACGATAATCTATTTTCCACGAAATTTCCAACGAAGATCGTAAATAACATTCAAAATTTTAAGAGTAATTTTCTCAAACATGGTATACTCCGTACTGGACCATATTCCCACTTTTTTTTTTTCAGCCTTTTCTTCAAATTTCAACAAAGATTTATAGTAGTTCGAATAGACTTTATCATTTTCCAAATCAAAATCGATCGGCTCGACTGAAGCAAATCCCAGTTTTAGTAATTCCTCAGCAACATTTTGTTTCTGTAACAAAACCATAATTCATGAGACCATAACATTATGCGGTTAATTGACCAATCCATTAGTAAAATAACCTGATAATAAACGATGCAATTCACTTGGTTCTCTACACGTTTCAAAAGTAAAAACTGAATATTCTGTCCTACAAGTATATGCTGTAACCAAGCTATACCATTACTGGTCACATTCAAACTACAAATACAGACAGCGAGGCCAGGCGAAGATTGCTTTCGAAATTTAGCTCCAATTATAGGTGTATGGTCGACACGAAGTATAACAGAGGAGGCGCACTGAAAATGAGGCAAACGTAGATCATACCATTCTGGCAATAAACAAAAGAAAAATCTGGTGCAATAATGAATAACTGGTACCTCAATACGAATAACCGAACCATTTAATTTCAACTTTCGATCGATGAAGGTTTTCGGAATACTGGTAGCATGTTTAAACTTTTGAATCTGTAATAATACATTATAATGAAAACAAAGTTCAATATGAATGATTTTGTCGATGGTAATACTCACGGGGCGAATACTCCGCAGTGCATAAAATAGACCAGCAACAGCCACCGCTCGGAGACCGAGCTGAAATAGAAAACCAAATGTACAAGGTGATATTCTATTCACAGAAAGTTTTCAACAAATGAAATGAGATTCAACTCACTTGAAATTCTCTTTTATTTTCATCAACGAAAAGAGATACTTCGGTTAGCCAGTTCGACGTCATTTTTGATAATTCATTCAGAAAATTTAGTTAGCCATATGCTGGCAGGCTTCCATGTTTAAATTTTACCATGAAGATTCGGACTTCAACTATAGCTGTTGATGATTTCCACTGAAACTGGAAGATTGAAACCAGTTAAGAAGTCTTTGGTCTTTGAGGATAAGGCGATGAATTTGAATAACACTTTCAAACTTATACAGTAGTATTTTATTATTTGTGACTGTGATAAATTATGATAAACTTGACGAATAAAGTGAACTGAATGTGATAAAGATCAACTGATAACAAATCATTGTGATCTTTCGTGTAATGGACAGTAGCTGTAGCGAATTAGTGATCAAGTCATTGAGAAAGTTGTGTATTTCATATGCATATTTTATCTACGAAGCTGACTCACACATTCTCCGCCCATGGCCAGGGGCCACATCCGGATTCCCCTAGCAATATTCTATTTTTAATAAATATTGAATATTGATCCTAAATTTTATGATTTACATGATTGATAAGAAGTTTCCTGAAATTTTCTGGAGATTTGGGTACTGTACAGTACGACATCGTATTTATACAACACTTCCCAATCATTGTATACCTATTAAATAATTAATTTCGATTTAATTAACATAAAATTTACATTTGGTTGTATTCTGTTTATTCCGGTGTACTCTTCTCATTTTTGCTGATAGGCGCTAAAACCCTAACATTATTACATAAATGATTCGAAAGAAAGATAATTATATCAGTCGTGATGTCAGTTAAATCCATAATAGAGTGAAAAATTTGATAACTTTAATAGAGGAAAGTGATTTATAAATGACGAAAAGTTCTTCAAAAAACTTTTGATTTTTTTTAATTCTAAGAAAAACTTTCCTGCTTAACTTACGGAATTCCTTGGTCACGCATACATCCTAAGTTAGCTGGATACTAATGAACAGGAAACACAATTCGAAGTAATCACGTTATTTTAGTCATTATAATTAGGCAAAATTGCTCAAATGAAAAAACAGGGGTAGAAAGGAACTGATCTTTTCTAGCAGCCCAACAAATTGGGATGGGCAGGAGAAAGAAAAAAGCGTTTAAAAAGGGGAACAGTATGAAATAACAATCATTAAATAAGAAATTTTATTTTCTTTCGAATATATTCAGTCGTTTCTCTAGAAGAGCTCAATTTCATCCATTTTCACTTGGCCTTTATCGATAATTTCATGCTATTTGAGATATATTCATTGAACTTTTGCACTTCACTGGCACACAACGGTCTATCCATGTTTTGATTGTAACGTTTGATGATGGATGGTTGGAACTGTTTTCATGAATTGGTATCAGCTCCGCTGCTCTGAGTGAAATGTGTACCTAACGAATGATACACTTGTTTCGTCGCTTTAATGTACTCCTCCTTGAGTTCTACGCTAATCTTTTTGTAACTGTCTCATAATATTTCCAAACAATTTTCCCAGTAAGTATTATTTTTCTCGATCTCTCTGTCCATATCACATTCACGTCGTATTTCTTGTGAAGTGATATACGCGACATCGTTATTGATCGTTAGTTGTTGATCCGAGCTTACCGATACTTGTTCTGTGATTTCAGGCTCACTGGTTTCTTGCAAACGGTCGACGACGTTCTCGGTAATCTTGATTACAGCTTCATCCGGATGCTCCATATTTACTTTTCTTGGCGCACTGTCATCGCTGCCCATAGTGATATTGTGTTGTAATTTTAAGTTCACCCATCACCAGTTTTTAGAAAATTATACATTTTTCTTCAATGTATACAAATTATGCAACTTGGTCAATTCCAATTAGACGCATTGCTCATTGCTTCAGCTTTGGGACCTCGTTTTAGAGATAGAGTATAGAGATGTCAAATATAGCGATAGTTATCGATAAATTTTTTCAAAATAACTTATCGATAGCTTTCAAAAAATATCGATAGTTATTTTAAATGTTTTTTGATGTGAGGCGTACAGAACGAGGATCGAAAGAATTTGAGACTTTTTGTTGAGGTGAGTTTTGATCTTTTCATCCAACGAAAATGAAGCACGGACATTTATCAATAAAAAAGGTTTATTTACGAGTTTAGTACAACGTGTTAGATGTCAGTAGTTGGTACTACTGCAATCAAGATCTACTACAGTCAAGTTCTCGTTGTTTTTATCTGTGTCTTTTTCTTTTCTCTGTTTTCTGGTCAAGAGGTGATGCTCCTTCTACCTTGTAATCAATATGGCGTTACTATGATATTATGTTTCGTTTTTCCTTTAATAAATTAAGTTTGATTTAGAATGTGTTTTCAAGTTTATTTCACGATATAATCAAGTAGAACTATATTTAATCTGAACTCAGTTGCTCGTAATTGGTGTCGGTATTAAATATAAAGTGATAGCAGAGTTCAAGTGTGTTCGCGTGTTCGCGCCTTTGTTATCGTCAAGAATCACGTTCGTATTTTATGTTACGAAAAATTTCAAGTACGTAAATTAAAATCGCTTAATTATTCAAGTTCGCGCCTCAAGAAATTAGCGGGTTGTGTTTGCCGTGTTTGTTTCGTTTATTTTATGGCTCCGAAAACACGCAAAGGCCGTTCTCAAGTTCCTGCTCTTCCGGTCACGAAGAAGAAACAGGCTTCGAAAATCAAGAGGGTGTCCTTTAATCCGGTAGTAAACACAGTGACAACCGATACAATAGACAAAATTGTACAAATCCAAGATCTACCGCTCGTTCAAGAACTAACAGATATGGCTGGTGAGATCAAGACTACGTCGAGTACCTTGGCTGAACAGACAATCACCGTTACCTTTTCGGATACGGGAAAAATAGTCAAGAAGGTTCAACCAAACCAATTGTCGTCACCTTCCATCGAGCCGAATCAAGATAATGTCATACCGCTACGTATGCTAAATCAAGAAATTTCGTCTTCATCGTATTCAAGTCCATCAAGTAGCTCGTCGAATCAAGTGGAGATATCAAGTTCAAGAATTTCACCGTCTGCCAGGTCCGCGTTATCAAGTCAAGTAAATATTAATAAAAATTTATCAAGTGTAATTTCAGATTTTAAGTCGTCGTCAAATAGCGATAGCATGATCGTAGATTCTGCTTCGAATGCACTCGCGGCGCTTGATTTTTCAAAAATGTCGCCGAAAAGTCAGTTCGCTCCCCCTCCCGGACTAACTAACGTCGGTCAAGAGTCAAGTTTTGGTCAAGTACCAAATTTTCAAGAATCAAGAGTAGGCTTCATGCCTACATCTCAAGTGTCAAGTTACCCTGCGGCATTTCAAGACTCAAGCTCATTTGTACGTGATGTGAATCAAACACAATCGGGTAACATCTATACTCCAACGAATAATTCGTTTCAGTATCAATGTTACCCGACGATGGGCCAATTAAAAATGGTCCCATTGATTCCGTTACGTACTTATGGGAATAATGAAAAGCTTAAGGGTAAGCAAAATTTCAAGATGTGGGAGAGGGATATCAAGAACGACTTGGCGGCGGCAAATGCGATTGAGTGGATCGCATTTCCTCGAGCTGAACATCTCAGTCTACCTGAGAACATTCGCCGAGGAGTCGATGCTCAAGTTCAGAATTCGGTCAAGTTTTTCCACCCTCCTTTTGGCTAATCAAGTTAATACAAAAATTAAATCCTTCGTTCGAGGCGGTCATTGACACCTTATGTGCACGAGCAGGTGAAGACTTGTCTGAGGAGATGCTACGTACATCCCTCTTGGATTACGTAGAGAGGAAGAAGTCGACGTCTGCTAAACCCACGGAGAGTGCTCCGAAACGTCAAGAGTATGCACGAAAAGCAGCGTCGACTCCCTCTACACCTCAGCTCCCACTTCAAGTTTTTCCTCAAGTAATATTAAGCCCATCGACGAATCAAGCATTAAGTCAAGTATCAAGATACCAACAACGGTCCCCGCGAAACAAAATCAAGATATCAAGAAAGAAATTCAAGAGAAGAAAGTACGCTGTAGGGATTGCGGCTGGAATGGGCACACCGCGGACAAATGCTTCAACGGTAACAAAAAGGTTTGTTACCGGTGTCAAAAACCTGGTCATGAAGCTCGCAACTGTCCTGCGTCGCAACCGGATCCAAACAGTATATCAAGTGAGTTACATTTAATTAATTTAAATGTAATTAATAATCAAGATTCTTTAAATCAAGATTTACGTAACCAAGATACCGATGTTTTCGTGATTGATAGTGGGGCAACAAATAGTGCTGTAGCTCACATTCACCAGGTTTTAAACTATCGAGCTTTCCCGAAAGATAAAACTTTGGGACAAGCTGGTAAAGATAGTGTATTGAAGGCTACGGGTGAGGGTATAATATTATTTACCTTAAATCACGAATCGTCGTCAAGAATATTTACCTTTGTTTTAAAAGAAGTCCTAGTAGTTCCCGGTCTTGCAAATGGGCTTGTTAGTGTTAACCATTTTGTTAAAGACAATAATATCAAGTTACTCTTCGAGTCTAATCAAGTTACATTTCACAGGCAAGAAGAGGTCGGGTTGAATAAACCCCTTATCAAGATAATCTCAAGTCAAGATAGATATCAATTTGTCCCTTCAAGTATGAACAAAAATATCAAGAACTACAAAAAGGCTTTATCAAGAATATTTAAAGGTAAATCAATTTTGTTATCTGAATACACTAATGATCCGAGTTTGTCAGAAATTGCTGATCAAAGTGGTCTGGGTAATAAAAGTCAAGTCAAGTCCCCCAAATCAAGTAAATCGTCTAGTAACAATAAGTCTGATTGTAATGGGTCTAATGTTGCTACTGACGGGTCCGATGTTGATGACTCCTGGATCAATGAGTTTGATAAAATGGAGTTAAGTAAAGGTCAACAAAATAAATCAAGTAATATCGATTCCGCAAATTCTGGTAAAATTGTGCAGGATTCGAAGGGGGTATCAAGTCAAGAAAATTCAAGTAATGTTAAGAATAATTCGAATTCTTTACCAGTTTATCGTACGAAAACCGGTAAAAGAAAAAATCGAAAAGTTAAGAAAATGATAAGTGACGAACAAAGAACAAAATTGGTGAATGAAGGGAATATTTGGCATCGTAGGATGGGACATATTTCCTCTCCAAATTTATATCGTCTTCGTTCAGTTGCTATTGGTGTCCCGGACATAATCTGTCCAGACACATTTCAAGATTGTCAAGTTTGTAACCAAACAAAAATGACTCGTAAATGTTTCGATAAAGATCGTGAACGAGCTTCAAGACCAGGTGAATTAACTCACGCTGATGTGATTGGCCCAATCTCTCCCCCTACCTTTGCCAAGAAAAATATTTATTTACTAGTATTTTTAGACGATTATACTCGTTATATTAGTATTTTTGCTCTCAAGAAAAAGTATGAAGTGACTAGGTTCTTCAAGATGTATGTCAAGAGAATTAAGGCTCAATTCCCTCAAGAAGGTCAATGTAAAACTTTACGTTGTGATAATGGTTCTGAATTTGTTAATCAGGCCATGGATCAGTTAATCGAAGAATTAGGAATTGAGAAAGAAACCTCTGGTCCTTATACTAGTGAACATAATGGTACTGCTGAGAGGGCTAATCGAACTATTGAGGTCAAGATTCGTTCATTAATTCAAGAGAGTGGATTTCCTACTTCATTTTGGGGCTTAGCTGCTGATGCTACCGAATATTTATATAATAGGTCACCACACAGAGCACTAAATTTCAAGGCACCCTATGAAATGTTTTACGGTAATAAGCCTGATTTATCAAGTATTCACGTTTTTGGCTGTCTGGCTTATGTACTTCAAGAAAATCAACCTACTGGTCGAAAATTTGATGTAGTTAGTACTAAACAATATTTAGTAGGGTATACTAAAACAGGTTATATTGTATATAATCCTGCTACTAAAAAGACTAACGTTTCTTGTATTGTCAAATTCGACGAAAGTAAAACATTTAGGGATGCTATTAATGAGCGTCAAGAAACTATTCAAGAATTTAGTAATCAAGAATTAAATTTTCCTGATGAAAATTTAACTCAAGTTGAAAATCAAGATAATTCTCTATCTACTAAAGTTGCTTGTAATGATAGTTTGGTAGAGAATCAAGATAATTCAAGTCCAAGTCCCAATCAAGATATTGCTCCCCCTGTTGTTCAAGTTCAAGTCGGTGAAGATAATTCCCAAGATGAGATAATCGAAATTGATTATAATTGGGACCTTTCTCAAGAAAGCTAAGTGATTGATGGCTCTGTGCAAATTCTTCGTATCTCTGATGCGAATAATAAAAGAGATGAAACAGAGGTTTCTTCTCCTAATGCACCACAATCGTATAAAGAGGCATTAAAATCACCTGACTGGCCTAAATGGAAGGAAGCAATAACTCAAGAAATCAAGTCTCTAAATTGTTACAAGGTTTGGCGTATTGCCCCAAAATCAAATACTAAGGGTCATCAACTACTTCCGTGGAAGTGGATTTTTACCATTAAATCTGATGGAGCTTTTAAAGCTCGCCTTGTAATAGTTGGTGCTGTTGATCAAGAAAAATACTCAACTCAAGATACCTACTCGCCTACTGCAACTGCAACCACAATTCGTTGGTTCTTTTCTTTAGCTTGCAAACTTAAGTTAAGTATTACACAGCTAGATATCAAGACTGCGTTTCTTAATAGTGAAATTGATCGAGATAAATATACCTCAATACCTCAAGGTATTGATCTGGACAACAAACTTTATGCACTCAAGTTAAATAAAGCTGTGTATGGGTTAGCTACTGCACCTAGGTCATGGTATGTAAAATTTTCAAGAATTCTCAAGAGTAAGGGTTTTGAACCATTATTACGTCAAGGTTGCATTTTCATGAAATCAAGTGTTAATAATTTTGTCATAATGTTAGCATATGTTGATGACATTTTAATTATGGGCTCTAGCAATCAAGTTGTTCAAGATGCTATCAAGAGTATCCAAGAAAATTTTGAAGTCAAGAACTTAGGTTCCCCAAATCGTTATGTTGGTTTTCAAATTGAAATTGACAATAACACTGGTAATCTTCGTTTACATCAAGAGGACTATATCAAAACCCTAATTCACGAATTCAAGCTAGAAAATTGTGGTGAACGTTTAGTTCCAATGAACTCTTTCGCCAACTTTCCAAAAATTCAAGAAACACCCTTACCTCCTCATAATTCGTATAGGACGGCTATTGGGTCACTTTTATATTTAGCTAATACTACTCGCCCAGATATTTCTTTTGCGGTAAGTTTCTTAGCTAGATTTCAAGAAAAACCTACGGAGTTACATCGTACTTTAGTAAGTCATGTAGTTCGTTATCTAAAACACACTCCGACTTTAGGTTTAACCTACTCAAGTCCTGATGAAGATATTGTTGCGTATGTTGATGCTGACTTCGCAGCAGACAAATCAAGAAAATCCACTACTGGCTATTGTATTAAACAGTTTGGTAATACAATTGCTTGGGGCAGCAGAAAACAAGACGTAATTGCTGAGTCAACTACTGAGGCCGAATTTGTAGCCGTTGCTGTTGTTTCAAGTCATATGCTCTATTGTAGTAGGTTAACTGAAGAAACTTTTCCTCAGTTTAAAACTCAAGTTACCGTGTATGAAGATAATCAGTCTACCTGTAACTTATTATCTATCTTCTATAATCATGGTAAACTTAAACATATCGAACGTCGATATCTCAAGGTAAAAGAGTATGTTCGTGATAACTTACTCAAAATTATTCATGTATCAACAAATAATCAAGTTGCTGACATTTTAACAAAACCTCTTACGGCTCAGCAACATGAGTTCTTACGTGAAAAACTGTTAAGCAATTAAGATGGTAAGTCAAGAGAGTCACTCAAGTATATCCGAAAACTTTAATTTATCAAGTTACCATCTCTATTGTTCAAGTCAAGTCAAGTCAAGCTAATAAAATTTTCGTTATTCATAAATGAAAATTCGTTAAACTTCTGTTATTCATAAATAGAAGAAATTTCTCAAAATTTGTAAGTTGTATAAATTTTAGAAAAATATTAACGATCAAGTAAATCAAGTTTCAAGTTCAAGAATCAAGAAAATAATTACTCAAGTTCGGATAATTCCAAATTGGGTACGAGTTTCGTATTTTCCTGGTTTGCTGAATATAATTCATCGATCGATATCCAGACTCAAAATTATGTTATAATATTGACTCTAACCTCAAGAAATAATGACAAGTTTAGTTCAAGTAAATTAATTTTTCTCAAGAGTCGACATTTTTATGAAATCAAGTCTTTCTTTTATTATCAAGACCAAGTTGATGTCAAGCAGTCTGATGAACTCATCTATTTAATGTGATGAAATACTAATATATCTGTTTATTGTTCCAGATGTATTCCATCAAGATGAATTCAATTTCTCGATCAAGAATAATATTAATAACTGTATTTTCTTTTCAGATACTTTGTTTTTGTTCCTGGTTAATCATGTGTTCTTTTATTTTCAGGAAGACTTATTATTTTTAAGTATCATTTTTATTTGAAAATACTAATATTATTTTGTTTGCAGGTGACTCGTTACCTAGTATTAATTTTATGATTCACATTTTGTTTGTTAATTTTGACGTTTTTCCTTTTCTCTGGTCAATTAATTTTTGTAATTTTATTTGCTCAATTTTTTTTTTTTTGTTAAGTATTATGACCAAAATTTAAGAATTTAAGTTTGTTTTGTTTTTGGAGCGTCATACTCGTTTTGTTTTGTTAAGATTAAGTTAACTAAAGTTCCTGTGATTCTCAAGCTGCTGTGATTCTTCAAGTCTGTGATAACTCAAGAACATTCAATTCTCAAGAAATTCCAATAAAAACGGCTCGACACTCGCCAGGAAGGGGGTGTTAGATGTCAGTAGTTGGTACTACTGCAATCAAGATCTACTACAGTCAAGTTTTCGTCGTTTTTATCTGTGTCTTTTTCTTTTCTCTGTTTTCTGGTCAAGAGGTGATGCTCCTTCTACCTTGTAATCAATATGGCGTTACTATGATATTATGTTTCGTTTTTCCTTTAATAAATTAAGTTTGATTTAGAATGTGTTTTCAAGTTTATTTCACGATATAATCAAGTAGAACTATATTTAATCTGAACTCAGTTGCTCGTAATTGGTGTCGGTATTAAATATAAAGCAACGACTGACGAGCGGAGAACATTCTCCGTCGAGCAGTGGCGGAAAGAATATTATATTGGCGATCAGTGTCGGCACATGTAAAAAGATTAAATATAATATTGTGTTACATGCAGTGTTGATTGGTATATAGTTATGTGTTTGTGAGGTAGTGAGGGAATCGTATCCCAACACCCCCCTGCGATTCAAAACGGACGAACGGACATATAAATAAATAAGTGTTACATATCGCATGTATTAAACAACAAAAATATAAACAAGAAATAAGCAAAAGCAGTCAAAATTATTACATGTAATTGTCATATAAAGTTGCTATTAAAATGGTAAAAAAAACTAAAATTAATTAAAAAAAATTTGGATATGTCGTTGACTAGTATGGTATTATCTAATAAATGTTTATGCGTTCATGTATTGTTATATCTTAAATAAATCGTGTAAATGTTAACATGAGGTATATATTGAACCTTATGTTATAGTGTCATATCTTATAAATATTGTGTGATTTTTTCGATTTAACCTATATAAAAAGGTGTCGGAGAGATCAATGTCTCCTCATCGTCAGCTGTAGGGAGATAATATTATTATGTATATATATATATCTTTATAATTAATTGTGTATTTTAATATAAATTTACTATTGTTGGAATCAATGGTATATATCAGGGAATGCTGATGCCAATAAGAGAGGCAGAGCAGCGAC